>CM019149.1:123130550-123149903 GCA_009733165.1 Naja naja | reverse complement strand
CTGAATATATTAAGATTGTGAATATTTCAAAGCTATTTAAAGCTATGTTTAGAGAAGCTATGTTAAAAATGCTTATTCCCAAGGTTGGGCACATTTTCATATGACCTCATAAGATATTGGGGTGGCTGTGCTATAACTCCCAGTTTTCATTATTGTGAGCCACAGCAGCTGGGGCTGATGGGAATAGAAATTGAATGTTTCACAGACAGCCATAAGATCCTCACCCTTGGCTTAGTCTATTATAGCTCAAAGCTGGACAACCATATGCGCCAGAACAGGTGAGGTATTCTGTATTGTATCCCTAGTCGATCTGGCATTATTATGCATGCCATTCTATGTAAATAATTTCACATTATGAAAAGGTATGCACACTTAGTCTAGACAAAAGCTGTATGCTTCCTCTTTAGAGTTAATCTCAGTCCACTTTCCATCCCTTAGTTCAGATAATTTGCTCTGTTTGTGTAATCATTCTCTAAAATTAGGACTTGAATTCAGCTGATTTTCATCAAACATCCTCCGTTCTTCTAATCTATATGTGGCATTGCATTAAATACGATACTTGTAGGAATTGGTAGTGCAATACCACCACATGGTATTTTGGGTACCTCATCCACAGCTCACTTCAAGTATAATCCATTAATCCTTCAGTGGGTAAAAATTACAATTACAAATTTTGCTGCCCTATTGCTGCTCACTCTTGGAAGCTGCTAAGTGTTTCTGCCTTCATTTACTACTGAAAAGGGAATAGAATTGACTGAAATCACCCCAATTTTGCTCCTTCTACTCTGAATAAATATTTCAGCCAGTGGGAAATGAGACCAGTCATTCTGGGTTGAGGGCTGAATCTGGGAATCAGGTGAATTTTAAGAGGTTTAGTTGTCTGTCAAAAGTCACTCCCGGTTTTGCATGAGCTGTGGCAGCCAATTTTAGGATGAGAAGAAATGGCAAGAGAAAATGGCAAAGAGCTGGTTACCGTTCTTCTCCTCCCACTTGTCCCAGTTTAGAGATCAGGTGCCAGGAGAAGGTGGGATCTGATTCTTAACCCACTAGGTCTCCATCCCCAGAGATCAGCTTTGTGAGATAAGTGATCTGGCAACTCAAGAGCCATTTCCTCTTCTTCTCCTCCCATCCACTCCAGTGGGTAATCCATACTCCAAAGCAGCCTGAGAGCAGGTGACTGGATAAGGAGATGTATGCCATGAAGCAGCAGAAAAACAGCACTCTTTCTATTCTCTTTCTCCTTCCAATCCCTTGGGCACTGACTACTCAAGCAGATCCAAATGGAGGTTTGGCTGGAAAGATTTGAACTTTTCATTGATCACAGTTGAATGGCCCTAAAGGAGTATACCAAGTGACTGGAGGGATGGGATGGTATTTCCTATATCAACTGGTAGTCTACAGATGCAATGCTGATCTCACCCTTGGGGTCCCTGAATCATACCATCAACCAAATAAGAGTTTCCCGAAAATAAGACACTGTCTTATATTTTTGGCTCCAAAAACACACTAGGTCTTATTTTCGGTAGGTCTTATATATTTATGGTGCCAAATAGTGGGTGTGAATGTGTAGGGGTGTTTCAGGTGCATGGTTGCTCCTAAAAAGTCTTCCTGGAACTGGAGATTTACACTAGGTCTTATTTTCGGGGTAGGTCTTATATTAGGGCAGGTTTAGAAAATAGTGCTAGGTCTTACTTTCGGGGTAGGTCTTATTTTCGGGGAAACACGGTAGTTGGTGAAGCACACCATGTCTCACTCAGAGGAAAAACTGCCATGACTTTATTTATTTATTTATTTATTTATTTATTTATTTATTTTATTATTTGGTCTTATATGCCGCCCTCTCTCCTGAGGGACTCAGGGCGGCTCACATAAAAACAACCATACAACTTACAAAAGTTAAAAAGGGATTAAACCAAATTCGACCAAATAATCATTAAAACCCACTAACAAACATTTAAAATATTAAAACAACCCCCCCTCAGTCCAGGCCAGCCTGTTCGAATAACCAAGTCTTTAGGCCATGTGAAAGGAGCCGAAGGTGGGGGCCAGTCGCAGCTCCAGGGGAAGCTGGTTCCACAAAGTGGGTGCCCCCACAGAGAAGGCCCTCCCCCTAGGGACCGCCAGCCGACATTGTCTAGCCAATGATACCCCAAGGAGGCCCTGTCTGTGAGGCCACAGGCATTGGTATTGATACTGGCAGGAGATGTTCCTGCAAGTACCCCAGCCCTAAGCCATGGAGAGCTTTGTAGGTAAGCACCAACAGCTTGAATCTCACTTGCTATGTGCTTAAAGGGAAAAAGCAACTATCTTAACCCCAGAACTTCTAAAATGACTTTAGGTATGTGTTGATAGGGAGATGAATATAAAATGCAAGAAATAGGCAAAGATAAATAAATGTTTAAAGGAAACTTTCTAGGCTGGATATTCAGCAAGAATACTTTAATGAGATGTCCCTTTCTTCTTCTGGAATATTAAGGCACTGATGACTCCAAAATGTGAGCTGAAGTACCGCAGTTCAAAAATCCGTGAAGAACATGAAACAACAGCAATTGAAGTCAGGAGGAGGGAACGTGATGGAGTCATGTGATCTCTATCACTTTTTCTCTTGAGTTCCAGACAAACAGGAATCCTTTGTGTTAGACAGAACTTTTAAGACTTGAATCTGGGAAAGAGATTGACGTTACTTGTCTCAGGTAACTTTATGCCAAAGCTGATCTCAACTTTGTGTCTTTCACAGCAAATTTGGCTACCACTGACATCATATTCTTAGTGCTGTGTTCCCTTCACTGCCACTCTCTATCCCTTGCCCAGCTGGGTGTTTGGTGACTTTATGTGCAAATTTGTCAACTATTTACAGCAGGTGAGCTTGAATTATCTATAGTATAATTTTATTATACTATACTATATATTATACTATACTATATTATACTATATGTGGCCAGGGGGGCATTTGCCCAGGTTCAGCTGGTTTGTGGGGGCATTTGCCCAGGTTCAGCTGGTTCGCCAGCTCCGCCCTTATCTGAACCGAGATGCCCTTGAACAGTCACTCATGCGCCACCTCCAGAATCGACTACTGCAATGCTCTTTACATGGGGGCCCTGCGGATTACCCGGAGGTTACAACTGGTGCAGAATGCAGCCGCGTGGGCTGTGATGGGAGTGTCCTGATACTCCCATGTTATACCCCTCCTGCACGACTTGCATTGGTTGCCGGTTGCCTTCCAGGTGACCTTCAAGTTGCTAGTTCCAACTTATAAAGCCCTAAATGGCTTGGGTCCAGGGTACTTGGGAACGCCCCTGCCAGCATCATATTCGATCCCTGTTCTCTCCCATCAGAGGGGCCTCCTTGGGATACCGTCGTTCAGGCATTGTCGGCTGGCGGTCCCCAGGGCTAGGGCCTTCTCCGTGGGAGCACCCGCCCTTTGGAATCAGCTCCCGTGGATCTTTGTTTGGCCCCTGATCTCCGCCTCCTTCCACCGGACCTGAAAACCTGGTTGTTTCAACAGGCCGCCTGGAATGACCCGGTGGGGTTTAGGGTTATTTAATTTGTTTTAATGTATTTTAATGTATTTGACTTGTTCTATTTAATTGATTTTTATTGTAAATTTGGTTCTGTTTTAATGTTCGCCCTGAGTCCTTAGGGAGAAGGGCTGCATACAAGTTGAATAAATTATTATTATTATTATTATTTATTATTATTATTATTATTATTATCTATCATATCTATAATTTTATTTTAAATCCCCATGGGTACAATGGATGGTATGTAGTGGATAAATTTTAATGGCTGTATATGGTGCCAAGAACATAGCTGTATGCTAGAGAGGCAACCCACAGGCTGTTTACATTTTCCCAACACCTTTCCTAAGCTATTATAGATCTGCAGGGACTATAAACAATTCACAGTGAATGCAAATAGTGCTGTTCTCACATTAAAAGGGGAAGGAGGTGCTGAAGGATGGATTTAGATTTCGGTGTCTTCACCACATGCTTTGTCTTCTCACCAGGTGACTGTCCAGGCCACCTGCATTACTCTGATGGCTATGAGTGTGGACCGCTGCTATGCTACTCTGTACCCACTGCAGTCATTATGCTATCGAACCCCCCAGGTAGCCATGTCCATCAGCTTTGCTATTTGGATTGGTGAGTAGGATCTGCAAAATCTATGAGCACTTATATCTCTGAAAAGAAGAGGCTATGTAGCTTGAGGTGGAAGGGAGACCAAACCCATGCCTGACACATCCAGACTTTCCTTCTTGGGATTAGCCCGATCATCTCTGGAGTTGCTTATTTAATTAAGAAGTGAGGTCAGAAGGAAAGGGAATGTAAGAAGTGTTACTATTACTTTGAAATATACAGGTATATAAAATAAGGAGCATGAATAAAAATCAAGACAACTCAATTATTCTAACTTTTGAAGCTGTTATTTCACTTCAAACCATTAATCTTCCAGTCTCATTGCAAATCAGGCTGCATATAAATTTAATAAATCATAAGCATATGACATCAGAATCTAGAACTTACCTTTCCTTGAACTATCCACTCAATTTCCTGTAAATCAGAAGTCTCCAAGCCTTTCAGTTCATCAACCTCTTAATGAAGTTTCAGATTTTTTATCAATCCCCAAACTTTTACTACCGTGTTTCCCTGAAAATAAGACCTACCCTGAAAATAAGACCTAGTGTGTTTTTGGGAGCCAAAAAAAAAATAAGACAGTGTCTTATTTTCGGGGAAACACAGTATGCGATTTGTTCATGGTTTCGTACATGAATAAATGTACATTGTTCTACATGAATATGGTAAGTGTTTTTTTCATTATATATATATATATATATATATATATATATATATATATATATATATATATAAGACCTACCCCAAAAATAAGACCTAGTGTGTTTTTGGGAGCCAAAAAAAATATAAGACAGTGTCTTATTTTCGGGGAAACACGGTATATGAAAATAATGTAATAAATACTACTTTAACTAATAGTACTATGTTTAAGCTTAAAATCTTACTATCCCATATTTCATCCCATAATCATAGAGGCAGGGGTATAGCTACCACCAGGCTGTGTGATCAGGCAAGAGAGAAGAAACCTCCCCCGACCCACCAAAGGTCAATTCGGTGACCAATCAGGGTTACAGATGTGACCACATGACATGTGCTACGTTTCCCAGGATATCTTAACTACATTTACCATGATGCATTCCTTTAAGGGGACAGCTCCCAATTCCTAAGTAACTATCCCAAATCCCATTAACTATAACTGGCTGGACAGCACACGAACTATGGCACAAACATGCTGTAACAACCATTTTTCTGCCATTCCTCAATCTGCAAGTGAGACAGTGTAGGACAGAGCATTTGTTGGTCGAGATTTGGAATTGCCAATTGTTTGACCATTCAGACACATAATCAAGATCACTTTGAAGAACAGTAGCATTGTTGGTGGTGTTAAATAGTTTTACATCATCCGCAAAGAGGATGCAGTTGCTTATAAGGTGATCGCAAAGGTCATTTATATAGAGTATAAAGAGTGTGGGTCCTAGAACACTGCCTTGGGGGACACCACTGTTAACTGGAGTAGGGTTAGATATAGCGCTCCCTATTTTTACTATTTGTTGCCTGTTTGACAGGAATGCAGTAATCCACTTATGAAGGGATTTGGAAATGCCATAAGAGTTTAGTTTTAACAGTAGTTTGTCATGTACCACTGAATCAAAGGCTTTGCGGGAGTCTATGTAAATTGCATCTATTGCTTTACCCTGGTCGAGTACAGTAGTCCATATGTTTTTGCAGTGTAAGAGTTGTAGGTTGCAGGACATTTTTTTCCTGAAACCAAATTGTTTTTGGGAGAGTAGGTTGTTTGACTCTAAGTGGAGGGTGATGAATTTGTTAATGATTGATTCCATGACTTTGCACATGACACAACACAGTGAGATTGGTCTGTAGTTTTCAACCAGGTTGGGGTCACCTTTTTTGAAGATAGGGATGACTGTAGCTAAGGACCATAGATTCAGTAAGGAGCTGGTTCTGAATGATATATCATATATAATGCTTAGGGGTTCTGCTATGGCAGAGGAGAGCTTTTTGAAGAAGCATGCAAATAATCCATCAGGGCCAATAGATAGGGATGGTTTTAGGTTTTGTAGTGCCTTTTCTACGTTATCTTCTGTAAAGTCAATATGTAGTAGATCATTGCAGTTAGTTGTGGTACGACTAGGAAATGTCGGGCATGAGCCATTGCTGTTTACAAAGACTGAACTGAAGAATGTGTTGAAGAAGTTGGCCTTAACAGCTTCGTCGCTGCAGTCTTTTCCATTTGGTACTTTTAGAGGTGGGATGGTTCTTGAGTCTTTAAGTTTGGTGTTTACAAAATTGTAGAAGGCACGGGTAAATTTTGTACGTAGGAGGTTTTCGTCCTGCTTGCAGTAATAATTTGTGCATTCTGCCTTTATGTGTTGGCATAAGGTGTTGTATCAGTTTTTAAAGTTTGCTACGTAGATAGTTTTGTTTTTACGCCATAGTGATTTTTTTTTATTGAGGTTTCCTTATTGTTATGGGTAATTTGTTTTTTTTAGGGGGTAACTAATGGTACATATAGTTTAATGACTCTTTCAAGTTCAAGTAAGAATGCATTATAATGGTCTTCTGTAGTATTACAGTTAGAGAACAGAATGTGCCACTCAAGAGATGATAGGTCGGCATCTATGAGTTCATAGTTGGCTTTTTTGAAATTGTATTTTGGAGATCCATCAGTATGATATTCTTTGTGAGGGCGTAAATTGAGACAAAAGTCAATCATACTGTGGTCACTGTTTGAAAAAGGTTCTTGTATTTGTAGGCCATAAATTGAGTTTGAGCTGTTGCAGAAGATAAGATCGAGGCAGTTGTTGAGTCTATGTTGTTAGTTACTAATTAATCCAGTCCCAATGTAGTAACAGCATTGTAGAGTGCATGTATGGGTTCAGATGTCCATTTGTTTAGGGTCCAATTTATAAGAGGTAGATTGAGGTCACCAAGGAAAATAAGAAGGTTATTATCATTATCCTAGTTTTCCTCAGGTCTCTGTAGAGCTTGTTTTCTAAATCCAAGGATTGTGAGTTCTGTGTCTATGACCTCCAGGTTCCTTCATTCTCTCCTTGCCCATGGCTATGTATCACCGTACTGAAAATGGCTACTGGTATGGTTTACGTACCTACTGCATTGAAGCTTTCACAAGCAAGAGCCAGGAGCGCAGCTTTATCCTCTACACTTTCCTGGGTGTTTATCTATTGCCTCTTCTCACTATTTGCTTCTGCTACACCATCATGCTCAAGCGCATTGGACGTCCAGTGGTTGAACCAGTAGACCATGATTACCAGGTAAGAGAGTAGAAAGAAACTGTACTTCTGTTGTTAGATTTTTTTAAATCGCTTCTGCAGTCTCCTGTATGTGCAAGAACAAAGTCCCAGTTCAGCAGTGGGGGGATTCAAATATTTTTGCCACCGGTTTGGTGGGCGTGGCTTGGTGGATGCGCTTTGTACACGTGCACACACTTTGCATGCACACGTGTGCCCAACATGCACTTTGCGCAGGCACAGAGGTGTTCTAATTCACCTCCTGCAAGCCTGCATGATGCCAGTCACTTCAGCAGCTGCCGCGTGGCACTATTCTGTGCCACGCAAAGCAGCAGAGCTTCAAATTCAGCAGATAAAAGTGAGTATGGGAGCCCGGGTGGGCGGATGGGCCCAACAGCAGAGCAGCAGAAAGAACTGGTTCGGTCTCCGCTGCTCATCGCCGCTACCGGTTCACCAGAACCAGGCAGAACTGGTAGAATACCACCACTGCAGTTCAGGTTATTTAAACAAATGTTAAAAAGAAAAAATCTGAAAGAAAACTTTAAAAAGCCTGTTCTGTTCCATACATTGCTTAGGTGTCACCAGAATAAATTTCATGCCGTTGTTAATATGTGTAATAAGTTTTGGCGAGAGTTGAAATCATTTTCTTCGCTCATGCAGCATATTTTGCTAATGAAGCTACTTTGCACATTATTAACCTTAAGGTCAACTAGGAGCCTGAGGAATCATAAACAGGTTTGTTGTGACTCATAAATGCCTAATAAATCATGCCTTCATTTATAATAACATATTAATTTTAATTAAGAATAAAATAATATTTAATGAAATATAATTCCATTGGTTAAAAGAAACTTGGTTGGTCTAGGAAGAGAATTTACCCTGCTGTTGTCCCCACCCTATGGAACAGCTTGCCCCAGTGGCTGGTCCCCACTCTCCTGGCCTTCTAGAAGAGCATTACAACTTGGTTCTACCAACTGGTCAGGGGATCTAAGAGTGTTGTGCAACCCTGGGGGTGGTTGGGGGTTGAAGGTGCTCCTTCTGTCTTTTAATTCTGCATTTGTTTTGTTTGTTTTTTTTAAATTGGTTTAATATGATTTTTAATTATGTTTTAACTATGGCTTTTATATAGAATAGAATAGAATTCTTTATTGGCCAAGTGTGATTGGACACACAAGGAATTTGTCTTGGTGCAAATGCTCTCAGTGTACATTATAGGAAAGATACATTCGTCAAGAGTCGAGAATCATAAGGTGCAACACTTAATAATAGTCATAGGGTACAATAAGCAATGATTTTGTTAAGTTTGCATGAAGAGTCAGATGCGAAGAGCTTCAGTGAAGAGTTTATTTAGTGACTACAGCTCGAATGGACCTGACTTGGCTGGGCTATGGCTGCTACTTATAGCCAGCAGCCGTAGTTGCCAGCCAATCAGAGTGCAGGGTTTTCCCGAACTTTTTAAACCAATCATATTTGACATTTTACAAGAACAATTCAAACTAAACCAATAACATTCAAACCTACATACATAACACCCCTCCCCACTAGGTTCAGTCCATACCAAACCCCAACCTATCTAATGTATTCTTTTAATAGGTGGGGCTCTTACGTAATTGAGACCTCCGTGGTTCAGAAGTTTTAACATTCTCACCCAGTGAGAGAGCAAATGTGTCTGCTGACATTTCCCTTCTGGGACTCCCTGTGAAAGAAGACCCTGTTTGATTGTTAGAATCTGGTCTCTCCTCCCAACCCATCTCCAGCCCAATGTCAGCACCCAAGTCAGGTAGTGATGTACAATCTTCCACTTCTAAGGATGGAATTTGGCATTGTGACAGGTTTTGGGATGATTCCTGTCGTAATGGCTCGTTACACATGGGGTGGATTCTTGCTTGCTGATTATCCTCCTGCTCCTCCCCTTCCCCCCTAGAATTGACATCAGGTGAGGGAACTAGAGAGGAACAAGTGCGATGTTCCTGAGAGAACCTGGATCTAAGTTGATCAATATGCCTGCTCCAGAGGAGTCCATCCTCTGTTTGCATCCTGTAAGAATGAGGGCCTGTGATTTGAGTTATCTCAGCAGGAATCCACAAAGGTTCACCCATAAGTTCTTAGCATAAACAGAATCACCCACACTGAATGTGCGAACTTTGGAAGTGGAATCTAGTGGTGCGTTGGATGCGTAAGTGGGATGAAGGCGGTCAAGGGAAGACCTAAGTTTCCTACCCATCAACAACTCTGCTGGGGATAAGTTATTAGATGGGTTAGGAGTGATGTGCTGAACACTAAGAAGTTTTTCAACTTTCTCAGTGATGTCCCCAGGACCCAGTTGCTGAAGCTTCTCCTTGGTAAAACGTACCATGCTCAGCCCGCCGTTAGCCAAGGGTGCCCAGGGCAGTGAGGGCATGTCTGATACCCTGTTGTGCTAAATAGGATTCAAAAAGGTTGGATGTAAATTGAGGGCCATTGTCAGAGACAAGAACATCAGGTAACCCGTGGGTTACAAAAGTTTTTGAGCTGCTTGATGACAGCATCAGTTGTGGTGGATGCCATAGGAATTACCTCTAGCCATTTGGAATATGCATCTACTATAATAAGAAAGGTGTGCCCTCTGGTAGGGCCTGTGAAATCAATGTGAATCCTAGACCATGGGCCCCTAGGACATTCCCATTCCTGTGTGGGGCGAGAGGTGGGGCAGGCCTGACTACCTGACAGTTGGGACAAGATGCAACCCAGTTTTCAACCATTTTGTCAATACCTGGCCACCATACATAACTCCTGGCCAATCCCTTCATCCTTACAATACCAGGATGACCCTCATGTAACATTTCCAAAACCTCTGTTTGCAGTTTTGCAGTCTTTGCAGGAATAACCACTGTTACCCCACAAAATACATCCTCTTAATACAGATAATTCAGTTTGCCTGGACTTAAAAGGTTGGGCAAGGTGAGGTAGATCTTGAAGAGGCCAACCTTTCTTAATCCAGCCTATAACAGGAGCCAATAAAGTGTCTTTGGCAGTCTCTCTGGCAATTTCAGCAGCATGAACTGGAAGCTTGGCAACAGTTTCTAGGAAAAAGGTGTGTGTTTCAGGTTCAAAGTCCTCCTTGTGTCAAGGAAGTGGGCAACGACTCAGTGCATCAGCATGTCCAATGTCCTTGCCAGGCTTGTGGATAAGTTTGTAAGAATAAGCAGCAAGAAATTCAGTCCACCTCAGCATTCTTGGTGACAGGATAGTAGGTGTAGGTTTATCTCCTGCCACAATGCCTAACAAAGGTTTGTGATCTGTAACAATGGTAAATGTTCTCCCATACAAATATTCATGAAATTTCTTGACAGCTGCAACAATTGCCAATGCTTCCTGTCCAATTGGCTGTAATTCCTCTCTGCTTTGGTCAAAGTGCAAGAGTAAAATGCAATAGGGGCTCTCTCCCACTGGGAAGCCTGTGGCTCAACCCCCCCCCACTCCAAAGGGGTATGCATCACAAGTCAGTACAACAGGTAAATTCTCAGAGAACTGTATCAGTACAGCATCAGACGTGATTAGTCTTTAATACTCTTAAATGCTGATTGTTCCTTCCTCCCCCAGACCCAAACAGATTTTTTATCAAGTAATCTGTGCAATGGTTCAGCAATGGTTGCCTTCTGAGGTAGGAACATGTGATAAAAGTTAATGAGTCCAAGGAAGGCTTGCAAATCTGTTTTGCATTTAGGTCTAGGAGCTTCTTTGATTGCTTGAACCTTGGCATCGGTAAGGTGGATGCCATGCTTGTCAATCATATAGCCCAGGAACTCAACCTTGTCAGTTTTAAGAGTGCATTTTTCTTCCTTGACTTTTAACCCCGCTTCCCTGAATCTGGTAAGGACTTCTCTGAGTCTTTCTTGTAACTGAGTGTCATTTTCAGCAGAGATTAACACATCATCAAAGTAAGGCACTACCCCTGGCAGTCCTTGGAGCATTCTTTCCATAAGGCTTTGAAAGATGCCTGGTGCCACGCTTACTCCAAATTGTAACCTTTACATTTGAAGGCACCTCTATGAGTCACAATGGTTTGGGCCTCTGCAGTGGCATCATCAACTGTTAGTTGTTGATATGCCTGGGCCAGATCCAATTTGGCAAAGACTGTACCCCTGCCAAGTGAATGTAACAGATGATGCACCACTGGAACTGGGTATGCGCTCTGCTGCAGCGCATGGTTCAGTGTCCCCTTATAGTCTCCACAGATTCTTACTGACCCATCAGTCTTGACTGGTGTGACTATGGGTGTCTCCCATCTGGAGTGGTCAGTGGGCTCTAAAACCCCTTGAGCTATTAATTTGTCTAATTGTGCATCAATTTTTTCCTTTAAAGCAAATGGGACCCTTCTGGGCTTTAAACAAATTGGGGGCACCTTGGGATCTAGGTTGAAAGTGATAGGGGTCCCCATATACTTGCCCAATCCTTCGCTGAAGACCTCTGGAAACTCAGACTTCAAGGCCTCCTCCCATTCAGAGTTGCTCACGTGATTGATGCCAGTCACCTCGATGCCTAGTGGATTGAACCACTCAAGTCCCAGCAAGCTTGGGCCATCCTTGTCCACGATGGTCAGGGGCAAACCTTTGGTGTGGCCTTTAAACTTCACGTTGAATTCTCTTGTTCCAACTACTGGAATCTTGTTCCCTTGGTAGTCTTTAAGAGTCAGTGCTTGCTTCTGGAAATGTTTCTTCTGAATGTTGGGAAGTAGCCTGTGAATAGTGTCCCATGACACCATAGATAAATAGGAGCCTGAGTCCACTTCCATTTGGCAAGGCCTTCCTTCAATGAGTACCTTCACATGTACTTTTCTGCTTCTCAAGGGTGAAGAATGACCAATGGTGACTGTTTGATGAGTTTCATTCTTCCCATTTGCTTCTGAGTTGCGCCCCATTTTCTCACTGAAGTTGTTGGGCTTGAAATCTTTGTCAGGAAACTTTCTTCTGTGTGGAGGAGTTCTGGATGATTTGCAGACTCTTGCTAGATGACCTCTTTTTCACAATGAAGGCAGATGGTATCAAGAAACTTGCATTCAGTGCGGGTGGCCCCCACAACCTCTGCAATAAAAGTCTTGCCTTTTTCTTCCCAGGTCTTTCTTTTTCTTTTCCATTCTGAGTCTATAAATTCCTTCCTCCACCTCACTACAGTCTGATTCAGAATCTATCTGCTCGCAATGAGTTGTTGTGGACTTTTCCACATCAGGATGGCTTGAGGACTTGTTAATTTTCTTCATGGCTGCTGCTGAGGACTTAGTGGCTTCTGCTGAGGAGGCCTCTTCTATGGCCTCCTTTAACGTGATCTTAGGTTTTAATAATAATTTGCTCTGAAGCACCTTGTCTTTGAGGCCTAGAACAAACCGATCGCGCATGGCCTCCTCCAAGCTGTTAAACTCGCATGCACCCCCAATGTCTCTTAAGCTTGCCACACAGTCGTTAACGTTTTCGCTTTCCCCTTGATCCTGATGGTAAAACTCGTGTCTCTTAATGAGGCACGATACTTGTGGGCGTAATGGGCTCTTAAAAGCTTTTCTAAATCAGGCCATTCCATTACCTTCACGCCTGCAGCTCCGCCAATGCCTTTGCCATCTTGAAGACTGCGGACCGCAGTGCGTAAGGAAGACCGCCTCTTCCGCTTCTGGAGATGTCGGCAGGTCGTTTCCTTCCAAATACATTTGGAAGCGATCGCATATGATTCCCAGTCTTCTGCCGCCGGATTGAACGGGCTGGGGGGTGTTCAGCGCAGCCATCTCGCTCTTCTGCTTGTTTTCCGATCGTCTTCTCTTCAGGGGAATCCCACCTCGTCGCCAGTGTTAAGTTTGCATGAAGAGTCAGACGAAGAGCTTCAGTGAAGAGTTTATTTAGTGACTACAGCTTGAATGGACCCGACTTGGCTGGGCTACGGCTGCTACTTATAGCCAGCAGCCGTAGTTGCCAGCCAATCAGAGTGCAGGGTTTTCCTGCACTTTTTAAACCAATCATATTTGACATTTTACAAGAACAATTCAAACTAAACCAATAACATTCAAACCTACATACATAACAGATTTTATGATTTTATTGTTTTGTTTATAAATACCTAGAGTCATGCAAGTATGATGGGCAGGATAGAAATTTGATACACAAACACTTTTTTTCTTATTTCATTTCATTATCAGTTTAAAATACCTGGCAAAACAGACATATTTTTGTATGCTCCTATATTGCTGAAATCTTATCTGAAAATGGATCTTATCTTTGGACTTGGCATGCAATATTTGGGTTCATCAATTCTCATTTTGTCTTCTTCAACTGTTTATATAATATCTTTCACCAAGAAATTGAATTCCTATGTGTTCTGAATTCTCAAATTCTCTATCAGTTATGGAGCACAAAAAAATTAAACTATGCTTTGTTTGTTTTATTCCCAATCATTTTTACCCAAGAAGTGAATTAAATTAAATTAAATTAAATTTAAATTACTCAGTTGATCTCCCCTCCCCAAAGGTCTCTAAACTTATGGGAAAATTCAGGAAGAAAAAAATTGCAATGATTGGGAAAATGGAAGAAAAGGTGAACATAAGATGCTAAGTAGAGGGACTGTCAATGTAAGGATAGGCAAATAATACCATTACCACCCGCCCCAGCAAAAGATAGCCAGATTGGTATCCTGGTTAAAGGTGTTGGATTATAAAACAGGAGACCATGAATTCTAGTCCTCCTCTAGAATCACAAAATCCAGATGGGTCGATGTGGGTCAGCTTATCCAGCATGCACAGAGTATGAAAATAGCTCTGAAAGGCCTGCTGAGTCCCTCGCATTTCACTGAGATTCCATCGTTTTACCTTTCTTTGGAAAATACCTCTCTAAAGATACATATTCTAAAAACTTGGGATACTTTACTTTGCGTATTTATTCAGTTTATATGCCACCCACCTCACTCTGCAAAGTGACTCTGGGCAGCTTACAAGTAAAATAAATATATATTAAAATGGCTGTCTGAAATTGCAATTGTCTTCCTCCTGAATCTGAAACCAGTAGGTCTTCCCCCCTCCCTGCTAAACTAGGCAATTGATCTGGCTGCTCAACTGGTGCACGCTCCATAAACACTGTTCATGTGTGTTTTCTGTTCATTTCCAGCAAGTGCAACATCTCTCTGAGCGCTCAGCTGCCATGCGAGCTAAGATGTCCAAGATGGTTGTAGTGATTGTCCTTCTTTTTGCCATTTGCTGGGGTCCTATCCAGTTCTACCTGCTTTTTCAGGGCTTCTATCTCCATTTCCAGGCGAACTATGAAACCTATAAGATTAAGACGTGGGCTAATTGCATGTCATATGCTAACTCTTCCCTCAACCCTATTGTTTATGCTTTCATGGGAGACAGTTTCCGCAAATCCTTCAAGAAGGCCTTCCCCTTCCTCTTCCGCCAGCGTGTACGGGACAATGACATGCATTCAGGCTCTCATAACGCGGAGATGAAATTTGTTACTGAAGAGACCTAGAGACCTATTGTGAGGAGAACTTGGCTGGCTTCCTTCCTGAGAAAGGAACTGACATGTTAAAGTAAGATGGCTACTGACTCAGCCATATATGAAAGGTAATTTCTTCTGTACCACCTACACAAAGCAGAATTTTCTGCATTCTAGGTTAAGTAAGTTCCATAATGATAAGAATTAGGGATTCCATATTATTCACTGTGAGTTTTAATTTTAAAGGTTTCAGGAATCTGCACTGCTGTATTAGGTTTCAATGCTGGCAGAATAAATCCTACTGTTTTGTGTTTATGGCCATCTTTAGAATATAGGTCTTGTACAACTTGGATCTATCCGGTCTCTGGATGTAAAATGTAAAAATAAAATTTTTGAAACTGATTTTTTTCCTGAGGCTTATTGAGATTCAAAGGTTTTGCTTTTAAAAAAACTAACAGATTAAAATGATAATAAAATAACAGATTAATATTGTTCAAAAGACACATCCTTGATCCAATGGCATTTAAAATGCATCCCTGTTTAACCAACCACACAGTGTTAATATTTAATATCCACTAGTACCTTAACATTATTGTTTTCTATTTTTCCTCCAACAGAGTTCAGGACAGCAGACGGCTTGTCATGTGACATGTGATTTACTTATTACATTTTTATTCTGCCTTTATTACTTCCTAAGTAATTCAAGGTAGTAAATATACCTAATACTCCTCCCTCCTTCTAGTTTTTTCACACCAGCCCTGTGAGGTAGGTTGGGCTTAGAGTGAATGATGGGCCCAAAGTTACCTAGCCAGCTTTCATTCAAGACTAATGGAGAACTTCCAGTGTCTTGGTTTGTAGGCCAGGACTTCAACCACTAAGCCAAACTGCCAAAACAAACTATGATGCAAAAAGATGATGGCTTGTTTCAATCAACATGCTAACACTTGACTAGGCTCCCTAAGTAGACTGAACTCCAAGTTTCCCCCTTCTTATCTCAGTCTGGAACAGAGACTGCTCTGACCATATGATAAGTTTCAGGACATACCCATCTTCTTCAACTAGCTAGCCCAACCATAGGACAAGAAGAGAGCTGTGGACCAGGAAGGAGTTCTCCAGGTGCATCTGAGTCTATAGCAGTTGACAACTGAATGGGATCCAGCTTTCCTGGGATCGACTATTGAATGCAAAAGGTGTTCTTTCCAGACTGCACCCTGTCTTAGGGTTTTTTCCCCCCTCCTTCCTTCTCTTGCTTTTAATAGAGACTTTGATCTGGTTCACAAAGTCTCCAGATGAGAATACAATAATTAGCAGTGACGGCAGATCTTCCCAGGGATTCTGACCAGCTTGTCCTGAGCAGGGACAACTTTGCACAGCTCAAGCTGCTGGAACACATAACTTGAACAAGTTCCTTGACAACAGTAATTGTTGTGGGGAAGAGAAGGTTAAATAATTCCTGTCTCTCCCCACACACATCAATCCACAATGTAATCATTTCTCCTTTCCACTTGTCTCCCCATGACTCATATTTTCTGATGTCAGCAGTCACCCTTTGCTAGGGATACTGTGCTTTTAAACAAGCTGGTAACTCACCAGGCAGTTTGTTTTCTTTTCACCTCACCTCCCCCACTTTTTACATTTAATGTTTGAGAATTCATGTTTTCGTGAATGATGGTTGAACCTTTCTTGAAGTTTATCACTTTAGATATATTCATGTACTAACATTCAATTGTTTCAAATTCCCTTCCTTTATAAAATACAAACATTTCAATCTGATGGGAACTGCTTGAGCAATGAAAGGAGAAATTAAAAAAAAATCCTGTATTCCCAGTAAGAATATTTATTTATTTATTTATTTATTTATTTGGATTTATATGCCGCCCCATCTCTGGGGACTCAGGGTGGCTTACACTGAAATATATATACAAATAAATACAACATTTATCAAATTTGCTCTAATCCAATATAATAAAATCAAATTAAAATACCCTTGAATTAAAATCCCCAACCCTGCTCAATCCAGGCCGGCCTGTGCAAACAGCCAAGTCTTGAGATCAATGAGCGAAGGTCCGGGGCCAAATGCAGCTCCAGGGGTAGCTGGTTCCAGGGTGGGCGCCCCACAGAGAAGGCCCTCCCCTGGGGGACCGCCAACCGACGCTGTCTAGCCAACGGCACCCCCAGGAAGGCCTGCCTGTGGGAGCATGCAGGCGTTGGACCGATGCTGGTAGGAGGCGCTCCTGCAAGTACCCCAGACCCAAGCCATGCAGGGCTTTATAGGTTAATACCAGCACCTTGAATCCTACACGGAGGGCAACAGGCAACCAGTGAAGATTGCGCAGGAGGGGTGTCACATGGGAGAATCGGGCCACTCCCATCACGCCCGTGGCCGCATTTTGTACCAGTTGAAGCCTCCGTATAGTCCGCAAGGACAGCCCCAGGTAGAGAGCATTGCAGTAGTCAAGACGGGAGGCAATGAGCGCATGAGTGACCATGCGTAGGGAATCTCCGACCAAGTAGGGGTGCAACTGGCGCACCAGGCAAACCTGGGCGAAAGCCCTCTGGCGATGCCTCCCACCTGCTCCTCCATACTGAGCCGTACGTCCAGGAGGACACCCAAGTTGCGCGCCCTATCCACGGGGGGCAACACCTCTCCCCCATGACCAAAGATGGAATTTCTTGAATCGAGATGCCGGTGACAGCCACCCAGTCTTGTCTGGGTTGAGCCGGAGCCTGTTCCTCCCCATCCAGATTCACACCACCTCCAGGCACTGGGAGAGCACGGGGAGGGCATCACTGAGGTGGCCTGGGGTGGAGATGTAAAGCTGGGTATCTTCAGCATATTTTTTTTTTAAATTACATTTATATGCCACCCTTCTCCAAAGACTCAGGGCAGCTTACAATTTTTGGGATACAACCCAGTGTGCTCAGCAATAGCCTTCCTTCCATTGTATATGCCTGCTTATTACTAAGCGGCATTTTTACAAGGTCAGCTAATTGCCCCCAACAATCTTGGGTCCTCAATTTACCTACCCCGAGAGGATGGAAGGCTGAGTCAACCTTGAGCCTGGTGGGATTCGAGCCTACAGCAGTTGTAGGCAGCTGGAACTTAAGTGCAGGCAATTAACAGCCTGAGCCACCAAGGCCCATATTGATGATACCTCAACCTGAAACCATGGATGATCTCACCCAGCGGCTTCATGTGGATGTTGAACAGGAGGGGAGAAAGCACTGACCCCTGAGGAACCCCACAAGTGAGGGGCCTCGGGCCCATCTCTGCCCCCTGTCAACACTGACTGCGTGTGTCCTGAGAGGAAGAGAACCACCATAGAACGGTGTCTCCCACTCCCAGCTCCCGAAGACGCCGCAATAAGATATCATGGTTGATGGTATCGAAAGCCGCTGAGAGGTCTAATAGGACTAGGACAGAGGAATATCCCTGTCCCGAGCCCTCCAGAGATCATCAATCAGCACGACCAATGCTGTCTCCATGCTGTAACCAGGCCTGAAGCCTGATTGAAACGGATCTAGGTACTCTGATTCTTCCAGGAAAGCCGGAAGTTGTTGTGCCACCACGCTCTCAACAACCTTCACTAAAAAGCAAAGGTTGGAGACCAGAGTAAAGTTGTTTAAATTGGCTGGGTCCAAGGCAGGCTTCTTAAGAAGGGGTCTCACCACCGCCTCTTTCAAGGCAGCAGGGAAAACCCCTCCCACAGTGAAGCGTTGGTAACTGCCTGGAGCCAGCCACATGTCTCCTCATGGGCAGCATAAACTAACCAGGAGGGACATGGGTCCAATAAACATGTGGAGGGACACAACACGCGATAATCCTGTCCACCATATCTGAGGATACAGGGTCAAACTCCTCCCAGATGACATCGACAAGACTTGCTGTTGACTCCACCTCCGACTCAAGCCAGTTGGTGTCCAACCCGGCCCGGATCTGAGTGATCTTTTCCAGAAGATGCTGACCAAACTCCTGGGCTCTTCCCTGCAAAGGGTCTACCCCCACCTCCTGATTAAGGAGCATGTGACCCTAAACAGGGTGGCCAGGCGATTTTCTGCGGATGCGATGAGAGTGGAGAAGTAAGATCTCGCCACTCATCACTCCCAGATAGGTCCTGAAAAGGACCTCAACTGGGCTCTCGCTGGATTCGGACCGAGGACCGACAACTGCTCTCTAGGCCCCTCCTCCGATGCTTCATTTCCCATAGATCCATGGTAAACCAGGGGGCCAACCGGGATCTAAGTCAGGTTAAGGGACAACCCGGCCGAGCTCCCAGAGGCCACCTGCTGCTGCAGGCCTCCGCCTAGGGCCTCGGCTGAGTTGTGGGTCAGGGAGGCAGGTAATGGTCCAAGCACCGTCTGGAACTGCTCAGGGTCCATCAGGCTTCTGGAGCGAACCACTGTCGGGTTCCCGGCCTCCCAGCAGCAGGGAGTGGGATAGTGGAAGATCAGTCAGAGGAGATAATGGTCTGTCCATGAATCAGAATAATCAGAATTCCATCCCTCCCTGTCCTATTCACTGAGATTTATTTCCAAGATGGATGCCCAGGGTAAGAAGGACTT
>CM019149.1:122857083-123129550 GCA_009733165.1 Naja naja | reverse complement strand
TCTAGTTTTTTCACACCAGCCCTGTGAGGTAGGTTGGCTTAGAGTGAATGATGGGCCCAAAGTTACCTAGCCAGCTTCATTCAAGACTAATGGAGAACTTCCAGTGTCTTGGTTTGTAGGCCAGGACTTCAACCACTAAGCCAAACCTGCCAAAACAAACTATGATGCAAAAAGATGATGGCTTGTTTCAATCACATGGCAACACTTGACTAGGCTCCCTAAGTAGACTGAACTCCAAGTTTCCCTTCTTATCTCAGTCTGGAACAGAGACTGCTCTGACCATATGATAAGTTTCCAGGACATACCCATCTTCTTCTTCAACTAGCTAGCCCAACCATAGGACAAGAGAAGAGCTGTGGTCCAGGAGAGAGTTCTCCCCCAGGTCTGCAGTCTCAGTCTATAGCAGTTGACAACTGAATGGGATCCAGCTTTCCTGGATCGACATATCACTGAATGCAAAAGGTTCTCCTTTCCAGACTGCACCCCTGTCCTTAGCAGTTTTTTTCCCCCCTCACTCCCTTCTCTTGTTATGTTGTTAATAGAGACTTTGATCTCGGTTCACACAGTCTCCAGATGAGAATACATAATTTAGCAGTGACGGCAGATCTTCCCAGGATTTCTGACCAGCTTGTCCTGAGCAGGGACAACTTTGGCACGCTCAAGCTGCTGGAACCATAACTTGAACAAGTTTCCTTGACACAGTAATTGTTGTGGGAAGAGAAAGGTTAAATATTCCTGTCTTTCCCCCACACATCAATCCACAATGTAATCTTTCTCTTTTCCCACTGTCTCCCCATGACCCATTTTCTGATGTCATCATCCCCTTTGCTGGGATACTGTGCTTTTAAACAAGCTGGTAACTCACCAGGCAATTTGTTTTCTTTTTATTTATTTTATTTTATATTTGAACTTGTATGCCGCCCCATCTCCGGACTCATGTGCTCACAACTAAAACACAGAACAATAAATATTTAAAAAGACATTAAACCAACAAGCCCAAATATAAGACACAACAATTACAATAAAATACATTAAAAACTCATCCGTCCCCCCAAAGGAGGGTCACAGCCCGGGTTGGTCAAACAACCAAGTTTTTAATTCGCGGCAGAAGGTGCGGAGATCAGGGCCACGGAGCTCCAGAGGCAGTTGATTCCAGAGGTGGGGGCCGCAACAAGAAGGCTCGCTCGTCGGGAAGTACCAACCGGCATTGGCCCGCCGAGGGAACCCTGAGGAGTCCTTGCCTATGAGCCGCACAGGGCGGCCGGACTAGCTATTGAAGAAGACGCTCCCTCAGATATTGGGGACCCATGTCGTGTAGGACTTTGAATGTTAAAACTAAAACCTTGAATCTCACCCGAGCGCAATCGGCAACCAATGCAGGCCACGCAGGAGGGGGAACATGGATGGAGAACTGGTCTCCATCACCACCCGCGCGCGCCGCATTCTGCACCAACTCAATCTCCGATGGTATGCAAGGCAGTCCTAGATAAGAGCGTTGCAGTAGTCGAGTCTCGAGGTGACAAGGGCATGAGTAACCGTCGTAGGCGTCTCGATCCAGAAAAGGCGCAGTTGTCGAACAAGCGGAGCTGGGCAAAAGGCCCCCTGGCACGGCCCCCACCTGCTCCTCCAGCCGGAGCCGTACATCCAGGAGGACCCCCAGATTCCGTGCCCTATCCACAGGGGGTAACACCTCCCCCCTATGGCCAAGGATAAACAATCCTGGCTGGGCCGAGACGCCGACACGCAAAGCCACTCAGTCTTGGCCGGTTGAGTCGGAGCATGTTCCTACTCATCCAGATCCTTACCGCATCCAAGCAGCACCGGGACATCAGGGAGAGGGCATCGCTGATCTGGCCAGGGGTGGAAAAGTACAGCTGAGTATCATCAGCTTACTGATGGAATTTCACCCCAACCACGGATGATCTCACCCAGCGGTTTCATGTAGATATTAAATAAGAGAGGGGAAAGGACCGACCCCTGCGGGACCCCATAAGAGAGAGCCCTCGGGTCGACCGACCCCCTAACACCGATTGCGATCATTGCCCGAGAGGTAGGAGGAGAACCACTGAAGAACAGTGCCCCCCACTCCCAACCCCCGGAGGCGACGCAAAAGGATACCTCACCTCCCCCACTTTTTACATTTAATGTTTGAGAATTCATGTTTTCGTGAATGATGGTTGAACCTTTCTTGAAGTTTCTAACTAACATTCAATTGTTTCAAATTGAGTGTACTAACATTCAATTGTTTCAAATTCCCTTCCTTTATAAAATACAAACATTTCAATCTGATGGGAACTGCTTGAGCAATGAAAGGAGAAATTAAAAAAAAATCCTGTATTCCCAGTAAGAATATTTATTTATTTATTTATTTATTTATTTATTTATTTATTTAATTGGATTTATATGCCGCCCCATCTCTGGGGGACTCAGGGTGGCTTACACTGAAATATATATACAAATAAATACAAAATTTATCAAATTTGCTCTAATCCAATATAATAAAATCAAATTAAAATACCCTTGAATTAAAATCCCCAACCCTGCTCAATCCAGGCTGGCCTGTGCAAACAGCCAAGTCTTGAGATCAATGAGCGCAGGTCCGGGGCCAAATGCAGCTCCAGGGGTAGCTGGTTCCAAAGGGTGGGCGCCCCCACAGAGAAGGCCCTCCCCTGGGGGACCGCCAACCACACTGTCTGGCCAACGCACCCCAGGAGGGCCTGCCTGTGGGAGCGTGCACGGGCGATTGGACCTCGATGCTGGTAGGAGGCGCTCCTGCAAGTACCCCAGACCCAAGCCATGCAGGGCTTTATAGGTTAATACCAGCACCTTGAATCCTACACGGAGGGCAACAGGCAACCAGTAAAGATTGCGCAGGAGGGGTGTCACATGGGAGAATCGGCCACTCCCATCACCGCCCATGCCGCATTTTGTACCAGTTGAAGCCTCCAGATAGTCCCAAGGGCAGCCCCAGGTAGAGAGCATTGCAGTAGTCAAGACGGGAGGCAATGAGCGCATGAGTGACCATGCGTAGGGAATCTCCGACCAAGTAGGGTCGCAACTGGCGCACCAGGCGAACCTGGGCAAAAGCCCCCTGGCGATGCCTCCCACCTGCTCCTCCATACTGAGCCGTACGTCCAGGAGGACACCCAAGTTGCGCGCCCTATCCACGGGGGGCAACACCTCTCCCCCCATGACCAAAGATGGAATTTCTTGAATCTGAGATGCCGGTACGCACAGCCACCCAGTCTTGTCTGGGTTGAGCCGGAGCCTGTTCCTCCCCATCCAGATCCACACCACCTCCAGGCACTGGGAGAGCACGGGGAGGGCATCACTGAGGTGGCCTGGGGTGGAGATGTAAAGCTGGGTATCTTCAGCATATATTTTTTTTAATTACATTTATATGCCGCCCTTCTCCGAAGACTCAGGGCCGCTTACAATTTTTGGGATACAACCCAGTGTGCTCAGCAATAGCCTTCATTCCATTGTATATGCCTGCTTATTACTAAGCGGCATTTTTACAAGGTCAGCTAATTGCCCCCAACAATCTTGGGTCCTCAATTTACCTACCCCGAGAGGATGGAAGGCTGAGTCAACCTTGAGCCTGGTGGGATTCGAGCCTACAGCAGTTGTAGGCAGCTGGAACTTAAGTGCAGGCTATTAACAGCCTGAGCCACCAAGGCCCATATTGATGATACCTCAACCCAAAACCACGGATGATCTCACCCAGCGGCTTCATGTAGATGTTGAACAGGAGGGGAGAAAGCACTGACCCCTGAGGAACCCCACAAGTGAGGGGCCTCGGGGTCGATCTCTGCCCCCTGTCAACACTGACTGCGTGCGTCCTGAGAGGAAGAGAACCACCATAGAACGGTGTCTCCCACTCCCAGCTCCCGAAGACGCCGCAATAAGATACCATGGTCGATGGTATCGAAAGCCGCTGAGAGGTCTAATAGGACTAGGACAGAGGAATATCCCCTGTCCCGAGCCCTCCAGAGATCATCAATCAGCACGACCAATGCTGTCTCCATGCTGTAACCAGGCCTGAAGCCTGATTGAAACGGATCTAGGTACTCTGATTCTTCCAGGAAAGCCGGAAGTTGTTGTGCCACCACGCTCTCAACAACCTTCGCTAAAAAGCAAAGGTTGGAGACCAGAGTAAAGTTGTTTAAATTGGCTGGGTCCAAGGCAGGCTTCTTAAGAAGGGTCTACCACCCTCTTTCAAGGCAGCAGGGAAAACCCCTCCCACAGTGAAGTGTTGGTAACTGCCTGGAGCCAGCCACACGTCTCCTCATGGGCAGCATAAACTAACCAGGAGGGACATGGGTCCAATAAACATGTGGAGGGACACAACCGCCGCATAATCCTGTCCACCATATCTGAGGATACAGGGTCAAACTCCTCCCAGATGACATCGACAAGAGACCTTCAAGCCAGTTGGTGTCCAACCCGGCCCGGATCCGAGTGATCTTTTCCAGAAGATGCTGACCAAACTCCTGGGCTCTTCCCTGCAAAGGGTCTACCCCCCACCTCCTGATTAAGAAGCGTGTGACCCTAAACAGGGTGGCCAGGCGATTATCTGCGGATGCGATGAGAGTGGAGAAGTAAGATCTCTTCGCCACTCTCATCGCTCCCAGATAGGTCCTTGAAAAGGACCTCAACTGGGCTCGGTTGGATTCGGACCGGGAGGACCGACAACTGCTCTCTAGGCCCCTCCTCCGATGCTTCATTTCCCATAGATCCATGGTAAACCAGGGGGCCAACCGGGATCTAAGTCAGGTTAAGGGCCACAGGGGGACAACCCGGTCGAGCGCCCCAGAGGCCACCTGTTGCCAGGCCTCCACTAGGGCCTCGGCTGAGTTGTGGGTCAGGGAGGCAGGTAATGGTCCAAGCGCCGTCTGGAACTGCTCAGGGTCCATCAGGCGCCTGGGGCGGAACCACCTTGTTCTAACCTAACCCTAACCCTAACCCTAACCCTAACCCTAACCCTAACCCTAACCCTAACCCAGCAGCGGGGAGTGGGATAGTGGAAGATCAGCCGGAGGAGATAATGGTCTGTCCATGAATCAGAATAATCAGAATTCCGTCCCTCCCTGTCCTATTCACTGAGATTTATTTCCAAGATGGATGCCCAGGGTAAGAAGGGACTTCAAGTAGCCCCTCATTCTTGTCAGCATGTTAATACACATCGAGAAAAGAAGGATGCAGCCTTCATGATAGATTAACCTGGACCTTTCAGCAACATCTATATATGTCTTTTGCTGTGTGATTGCTTACAGATGCCATAACATACATGAATTATTGTAGCTGATTATTTTAGGTAATGGCAAGGGTTTTTTTAATCTAACATTTACCAGGCAGATCTGTTTACCCTGTCCCTAAAGAAACATGCAACATTAATATTTATGGGCGCTATTTTTTATAAATGTAAGATCACAAAAGATGGTTCTTGTGAAAGAAACCTCTAGAGTTTCAGTAATGCTCTGTACACACAAGTGTGATACCAAAACATTCCTTCTTATAATCAGCAATCTTGCTGCCTTATTCAGGAACACTGAAGCTCATTAATTGCACACTATCAGTAAAGTGCACCATAGATACTCTGTGAGAGGCAGAATAGAAGAAGAAAATTAAAAAGTGTCTGTATTGGCCTGATAACTGACCAGAAAAACACAAGATCATATTTCTTTATGGAAGTGTCAGTCCATCACTCAGGATTATACTCCCACGGTGCCATTATTCTACCTGCGTAATTGTTTCTTCAGGGATGCATGAGTTTAAAAAAAAGATTTGTGGATATTCACAAGAGGGCATACAAAACAATCCACAGTATAAGGAGAAAAGAAATGGCAAGTTTTCTACCTGCAAATCTACCTTGCTCCCTGCCAAGTCAAAGATGAAAACAGGAAAAACTCTTCTCCAAGCCATTAAACCTTGGCTAAATAGCTGGTAAAAAAAGCAGAAAAGAGAATAATTCACCTGTTTTAGCTCTGAGGACCACCAGACTCTCTGCTGTTTTACTATGCAATTCTCACAACAGCCCTATGAAGTAGGTTAAGCTGAGAGATGGATGCTTTACTACTAGACTTGCTACGTGGTTGTTTGAAGAAAGCATGTCTCTCTTTCATTCAGTATCTTCTATAATCACTTGGAATAATTGTTCAGGAGCACTAATATGTGGAGCTATTATAAATATAAGAGGAGAACACCTGACAAATATACTTAAATTTGACATTTTCTTTCTTTCCCCCAGTTTCAATACATTTAACATGAGCCTTGCTGTGAATTACAGACTGAAGCCTTTCCTCTTTCCACTAATGAGCTCTGAAATGGCATTTCCACTGATTTCACAGTAGTTCACCTTTCATTAAATTGTCCACCTCTATCGTTCTATCAGTAGCAGGACACGAGCTACCATTAGCCAATATGACTGCTAGATTCTACAGTTTCTAAGGCAACCAACAGAGGACAAAGACCAAAAATATGGCCTATCACTTCAGGTGACCAGGAAACTAGGACAGGAAACCCAGTGAAACTGAAAAGCAAAATTGACCATTACTGTACTGAAACTTAACTTGAATATACTTTCCTACAGGAAGAAATCCCATGTTTTCACTTCATTATTTCAGAAGTGATGAATTTTGTCAGTGTCACAATCCAACTGGCGTTCCCGAATCACTGAAATATTCCAATCTTAGTGTACCTTTTATTCCTTCCCATCTGCTTTGCAAGCTGAAATTCCCTTCCAGAGATCTTTTCCACCTTGTTGTTTTGCTACTTGCTTGTGTTATTTCTCTGTTCTTAATTCTCTCTCTCTCTTTCTCCATTTCCCTTTTAATTTTCAGATAACTGAAAAATAATATATGTTGCTGAAACACTCTCTTATTCTTATGCCCTTTAGAGATAATTAAAAAAACACAGAGAACATGGGTTGAATCCAGCTGGAGCCAGAACAAAAAAGACTCAAGTTATACTTAGGGTTATCTGTGAGTCTATGCCTATATAATTGCATTCTTATGTAATTTTTAAATACATAGAGATTATTATTATCATTTAGCTGAAAAGCTCCTGATCTTATATTTTAATATTACGATAGTTGCATTACTGTTCCAATTTTTTTTATTCTGCTTTTGGTTATAAGCATATGAGAAATAAACTACTGCTACTTTACAGGTAAGTCCTCAACTTACAGCCATTTGTTCAATGACCAAAGTTACTACAGCACTGAAAAAAGGGACTTATGACCAGTTTTCACACTTATGACCATTGCAGCATCCCCATGGTCATGTGATCAAAATTTACATGCCAATTTGGCAACTGGCATGTATTTGTGACAGTTGCACTGTCCTAGGGTCATGTGATCACCATTTGCAACCTTCCCAGCTGACTTCTACTATTTAATCATGTTCCAGATATTTATGGAGATTCTCAGTCATCCAGGTCATGGTTGCCCCAAAGGTTCTTTTCAAAAAGAAAAGACTTTCTTTGTTTTTTCCTTGAAAACATTTTCTTTCTCAAGAAGAAGCTTCTTGGATAAGAAACAAAATGTTTTTAGGGGAAAAAAACAAGAAAGGCCAGTTGCCTTCTAGAAAAGCAACTTTGGGACATGTTCTAAATAGTGATAGCTAAAATAGAACAATGTTCATTGTGGTTGGTTGGATGGATAGAGGGAGGGATGGAAGGATGGATAGTAGCCTTGCCTTTCTAGTGCTCACCAGGTGTGATGGAAAAAATTTCAACTTGTTGAATGCTTAAAAAGTATAATCTTTAGCCATTGTAATGGGGAAATTTGTGAATTGAAGTTCCAAAAGATCTAGAAGATCAGGAAGTTGGTTTCACAGGAAGATGGTAGGTTAGTTTTGCAGGCATTTGCTTTTAAAAATAAAATAAGGGTGGCATCAGCCTTCCCTAATCCAGTACCCTTAGCATACAGAGGATTTGGTCATGCTTGGTGATAGTAAGATTTAATCCAACACATCTGGAGAGCAGGGGCATTCACAGGAAGGGATCAATGACATCAAATGGCAAGCGCAATTGCAGTTATTGAAGACCCACCCTTTTTAATGGATAACATGAAATGCAGGCAGATGAAAAGGGGTGGACTTTGGTCACCTGATCAGGACTGCCATTTTGATATTGTTGAACCCTTCATGGATGTCCCCACTAGGGAGTCTCAAGCTAGATGAGCCTGGTCTTTGGAATTCTGCATGTGAAACATCCTGAATTTTCAATGTTGTGATAGAGCGAAATGTTCTAGTGGTCTACTACAATTTATTTTACGAAAAATAAATTGCATGAGAAGGCTGTATGAGAAGATAACCCAGAAAATGCAGCTGGCACAAAACACAGTGGCAAGATTACACTTGTCAATTTAGAATAACATTTATATTAAAGCACTGTATTGGTTGCCAAGACAATAAGATAATGAGTCTATCTGCAGTTCCCATTTTGCTGATATTTCAAAAACTATGTGACCTGTTTTATTTTACTGAGCTTTTGACTCCAGATGATTGACTGAGAGTTTGGAATTGGATTTTCCCCCCTTTCATTTGTTTCTGTTTTTCCAATTGTTATGCAGAGATTTATTGTTTAAAATTCTTCCTTTATTACTTTATAAATAACTCAAGGCAGCAAATATATCTTAATACTCCTTTTTCCTCCTATTTTCCCCATAGTAACCCTGTGGGGGTGGACGGGCTGAGAAAGAAGACTGGCCCAAAGTTCAGCCAGCCAGCTTTCGTGCCACAGGAGTTCACAGCCTATCGGTTTTTAGGCTAGCACTTTCTCCACTACACCAAACTGACAAAAAAAATCCTTTGGAACTGGGGCAGATTATAAATACAGTTAAATAAGCAAATGCTCATAAAGTGGAGCAAATTAGGAGTCTGTATATATAGCAAACAATGGGCCTTTAACCCCATATACAAAATGCTCTGCTTGGACCTACAATGGCCCTCCAGGACAGGCTCTGAAGCAAAGATCTGTTCTTGTATCAGCTGTGACTTCTCCTCTTAACCGGAGGGGCCTGGGGTTGAATTGAAGGATTTTAGGCATGTAAAAAATCCTTGATCTGCAGTCCTGTCTTAGCAAAGAAAGTGCAACTCATCCCAGTGACATCTTAGGATTTCAGAAGATTCTCATGATATCCATCATTTTTATACTATGCAGGGTAGGGAGAAAGAGATTTTAAAAATTCATTTGTAACAAACATTTTAGGAAAGTATACAACCTAGCAAACGAAAGTCTATGCCACATTTATGTAGTAGTTTTACTCCTTTTGGTCCGCAGACTCCAGTGGATAGGCTTCTGGTATCTCTTCAGTGACTTATCAGCTAGACACCTGCCCTTCCTGACTCACGTATGGCTGGAGAGTATGACAAGTTGAATCAAGGAAGTTGTGTGCTTCAGTTGCAGGAGGTTTGGATACAGCTGGTCTGAATAATCTCACCCTGTGTAACTTTCTATTTTTACAGTGGTCTATTGAGACATTGGAGGTGGGAGCTAGTTATAGATTGACCAGAAAAAAACAGATTATCTATACTGGCTAAGATTCAACCCCGAGCACGGAAGAGATATGGTACTGATTGCTAAGTAATTGATTTTTGTCTGGATCGCCCTGGCAGTTTTAGGCCCCATAACACCTCCTGAATCATCTGTGAGGATTGGAGGTACTGGTTCACATTGTGTCCAGCCCTACAAGCAATACATGGCCAAGGAAGCAACATTCAACAAAATCTCATTTAATCAGATGTAATGCCAAGAAAAAGGGGTTAATTAACAGAATCTTAGAAATTAGATGAAGAGATTTCAACCCTCATTTATTAGTGAGCATATGAAAGGGTGTCTGTGAGCTATTTCACCCTTTTTCCCACAGAATACCTAAAAGATGGACTGATGTTTTAATTTAGAGAAAAGACTGAAATGTCAAAAACCATCCTTTTTTTCCCCTTCAACAATTCCCACATTCAGTGGTTCTGTTCTTTGGGCAGTTTTAGTTGAGGATTGTGAAGAAGGAAAGATTGGCCTGTGGCTGTGTCTTTAATATAAATCACAGCACTCAGTTCTCTGCCACCATTTTTAATGTTTCCATGAAGCCACTGGGGGAATTCATTGCTATCCTGTTTGCACTGCGATTAAAGTCTTATCCTACAATTGGGAGACTGTTGGGGTCTACATAGGTTGATTCCCCCCACCCAGTCCAGCATTCAACTGAAGTCCATTTTCCTATTGCATGATACACATTTTATATTGTTATGCTCTTCTAGCAGTGCTTGAGTAGGTAAGCAACTTCTGTTGCTGACTTATTGATTACATATTGTAGATTGACCTAAGAATACTAGATCTAATGAGATTGTTATGTTTATGAAATTGGTACAGATCAAGGCAGAAAGTGTTGTGGGGAAGAATAGTTACACTCTAGGGCTGATGGCATGAAATTATAGGGTAACTCTCATCTTCCAAAACATTACTTCCACTGGTGACAAATTCAAGAACTAGAAATCTGGCTTTCAAATGTAGTAGCTTCTATTTCTAAATTCCTAGCAACTCCTTGCATTTTCTTATCATTATCATTTATTATAGGAATTTAGGTAGTTCTGAGAATGAAATTTCAAGTATAAATTCACATGAGTCTATTTTGTTCCCATGATTAAGTATTTGTAGGAATTCTTTCTCACGAGCATGGACTAAAAATCCCACATTTACTATGCTGTTATGTTATCCTCAACCCACTTAGGCCAAATATTATTGGAACAATATTTTGAACTGAACAACTATCAAGCAATTACAATAGCATGCCATCAGGATTACTATCACGGCAACAAATATTTCTGCCAGAACAACTGAACTATGAAAACTTGCTCTCCTATTTTGGGATATGTTCCCAATTCTTTGCATATAAGAACCTATGCATGATTGTTTGGTCTACAAAATCTGCCACAAGTGTGATATTTCAAGCAAGTGTCAAGCTATTAAATCTATTCATAAATGTGCAGATAACTTTGATAAATGAGAGCTATTTGATGAAAAATTCAAAACAAAATAATTTTATTATGGTCATTTAACCAGTTGCTAAAAAATTATATAAGAGGAAAAAAAACCCTTGAAAACCTCTAGAGTAACAGATAGTTTTATTAAAAACTCTTCGTTTGCTACATTAACATTTTAAGTCACATATTAATTTTATCTATGCAACTGTTTTTCAAGTTAGAATGATTGAATATGGATGTTTCTTCTTGCTTAAAAATACAACTCTCCTTAAAAATGTTTAAAATATGCTCCACCTTATCATCTTTTTTACCCTTATCTTGTTTCAATATAATAAAAACAAAAAAAGCAAGAAAAGGCAAATTGTGTTGTTAGGCAGCAGCATCTGTTAATTGGAATGTCATACTCTGATTATTGCAGCATTTTAAAAATTGTATCTCCGTAAGAAATTAGATAGAACCCATCAAACAATGAAGTACATGATTTTTTCAAAGAAGAAAATGTAAAGTTTGTAAAATTGCAAGTTTTTATGTATGTTCTTTTTCACAGATATAAGGTAAATATTCTGTACAAGCAATTTTCTTTTTCCTACTTTTGGAATCTTTCCAAAGATTATACATACAGTTTTCTTTTTCATTATTTTCAACAGATTGAGTCCTGTTAAGAAAGAATGACAAGCATTATTAGAATGGGAAGATCTTTCCTACAGTGTCAGTTAAGAATAAATACATTCAGAATGACTTTCAACCTAAGGTTCTTACAATCTATTGGAACTAAAATTAAAGTGATAGTTTTCAGGATACTTAAATATCACAATTTAGTCTCTGCAATATCTCAGTATATAAATGGTTTCATTTGTTTTTTATTTCATTCATTTTCCTCCTCATCAATCTCTGCAGGCAGGAAGAAGAAGAGGAACCAAACTATATTTATTTATTCAGTAGATTTATACGGCCATCCATCTCACACATGCAATTTTTTTTCTAATGGGGATAGCAATTGTAAAAACTCCAACAGCACTTTGCAATCCACTGTTGACAGGTTAACTATGCAACTGTGTTTGAAGACAGTTACAAAATAATATATGAGATTTGGAATAAAATGGAAAAAGTGTCTGATCTTTCTACAAAGATTTGTCCCAATTGTAATATCTAGCTGGCTATTTGCCAAATTTTTCCCCTTGCATCTTCTTCCCAGCATGCCCACCACTCAACCTGGGAAGGCAGCCATGAGCAGAAAGCTACGCTGCCCGTCATCCTTTGCTCACTCAGCTCTATGTGTCAGTGAACCTACCAATACACATTTCCTCCTCAGTGTTGCTTGGTCATCCTTTCCTCACTCAGCTCTATGTGTCAGTGAACCTACCAATACACATTTCCTCCTCAGTGTTGCCCACAGCTATGATTTTCCCTCTTGTCTCCAGACTTTCTAGAATGGAAGAAGAGGGAAACCTTGAACAGCAGCCTACAATAGATTCCTCCATGGACAGATCTCCATGAAGCAGATTTGTTTGGAGCAGATTACATGAACGTAGCAAGTGACAGTTTGTCCTTGTAAATAAGTGGTTTGAAGTACTCCACATACCCATGATATAAAGGTGTCACCACAACCAGAAAATATCTTTACATGTTTTGAAAAGTCTATTTGAATTCATGCTTCTGTGACTACTTTCCTAGAGGTTCCTTCTCTCCTTTTCTCTCCTAAAAGGTTTATCATGAAATGAGCAATCAGAGAAGGAGCCATCATCAGCAACTTTTACTTACGTCTCTGGAAAGGGTCTGCCATTTATCCACATCCACTTGTCTTTAGGGTACCTCCTAAGGCCAATCCAATAGCTAGAATGTATTAGATGGTCCAGAAACTCCTGGGGAAAAATTAAAAGCAAAAAGGATTTATCAAAGCCTGGAGCTGTGACTGAGACCCAATTCACTGAATTAAGGCTACTGGTGGCATTCACCCAAACTAGGATTGCAGCAGATTTAAGTTTATTGAATTTCACTTCTCTCAAAACAATCCAAGATATCAGTAAAAGCTGCACCTGAAAATTCTTTTTTAAAAAATACAAACACTTGAGGTGTGAATGAATGAATCTCAATTTATATTGAGAGGAAAATTCAAAGATTTCCAGAACACCATGCAGCAGCAAGCTTCAAGAGATAAATCAGAGGACAGATTGGGATTAACACTGGGGTCAATTATCTTTGTATCTTTTCCCAGTTGCACTCAAGTATAATTTGAACATGCTGTGGCAAAAAAAAAATTCCCCTTCTGATGTTGCTTTCCTTTCATCCTCAACTCATATCTGAGGCACTTTGAAATTGTCATTATCTGTTTTGGTGTTAAAGCAACACCACCACCACCCCTTAAATGTACTACATGTTTTTATTGCCCTGTAAACCGCCCTGAGTCCCTTCGGAGAAGGGAGGTATATAAAACTAATAATAAAATAAATAAATAAATTGGCAATAGGCTTGGGAGTTTTACAATCAGCTATCTCATATTCAGTTCAATGTCATAGTCAAGTAACCCCTAGGGATGGAATCGGTATGGCATCTATTGGCCATTTTGTGATGGTGTGGGCAGATGCAACTGGTTTTCTGGTCCCTGGCATTATATTCCAGGGGCATTCTATTTGAGGCAGAGTAGTGCGGTGACCTAGAGATGGCGCTCTCGCCTCACAATCAGGAGGCTGTGAGTTTGATCCTAGGTAGAGGTAGATATTTCTCTCTCTGGGCACACTGAGAATATATCTGCTAAATAAAACTCCGCATTGGCAACAGGAAGGGCAGGAATTGGCAACAGGAAGGGCATCTGGCTAGTAAATACTCAGCTCCATTCAGTTGCCCAGACTCCACCCCGCAAGGGATTATGGGGTCATTAAAAGAGGATGATGATGATTCTACTTGAGGCAGTGGGGGTTCTGTTTTATTTCACAGTGGACTCTCCTCTAGGTTTCCAAGCCAATACTCGGCTTAGTAACTTAGATTACCCCAAACAGCAGCTGAAGAACAGTGATGAGGGAATTAGTGAAAAGAAGAGAGAGGGAACTCTTCTAACTCTCGTCCTTCTCACAATATAAATCAGAACACCACCATTTAGCAACAAGCTAGAACTGAAGGTTGAGATGATAAATTTGGAATGACAATCAGATCGGTAATTGTTATGCCAATATAATTTTTAGTATGCATTGGAATAATGCAGCTTCCATCTGGAATCTCTCTTAAGCCTGTGTACATGTCAGCTAGCTAAAAGTGCTTGCATTTTTTATACCAAAAAAAAGAGAAGGCTTCTTTTTTTAAGGTTTCTAATCTTTAATAAAACAGAGAATGTTCAGGAGATATAATCTCCTCTTAAAATGTTAAGATTTATTTCACATACTTAATCTTTAGGAAACAGACGACAGAAGAAAATTTGAACTACGTGCAATTGTAAAATGTACTGTATTGTGCCTTACCTCTTGTAAGACTAGGGCTGGATGAGGAATAGTTGCGGGGGGATGGACTTCAAAGTGCAAGACACCCTGTCTAAAGAATGGCTCACCTGTTTATCTGTGTCATTTTTATCATCAATCACTACCAGGTGAGCTTTGAGGCTTTGGCAGCTACTCATTGCCATCTCCCAAGGTTGCTGATCAGCAGAGAAGTAGTAGCAATTTGTCTGGAACTTCAGCCAGCCTTTTGGACACTGAGGGATAACTGCAGGGCACAGAGCCATGCAATATAGTAAGTAAGAGGGTATTGCAAGGATTCTATACTTCGGTAGTGCTATACCAACTATACCACGGGTCCCCAAACTTGGCAACTTTAAGACTTGTGGACTTCAACTCCCAGAATTCTCCAGCCAGCTATGTTGCCAAGTTTGAAGACCTCTGAACTATATACCAACATAATACAAATACAAAACATCTACTATCATATTTCCTGGGACTTATAAAAATAGTAATAACTAAAATAAATAAATTTAAAAGAAAAGAACAAAAAAAAAGAATCTCAAAGAGCAGATTCAATGGACTATTAGGTCTTTTTCTACCATTAATTTTCTGTTTCTATGGCATTCCTCCAGCCCCTCCACTTATTACAGCTTTAACATAGTACACCAGTAAGTATAATTTCCCCAATCTCTGGATAGCTGAGGCACATATATTTCTGAAGACATTCTCCATTCCTACAGGGCCAAAGATTTTATCATTTTTAGAGTAACACTGAGAACTTTTCTCACCAGGGGATCGCCACTTTCTGCAGGAATCATTCTGGGATTGCTGAGAGCACATAATTCTCCTCTAGCTCTGCATCTGGGTAACTGAATGAACCAATCATCAACCATACAAGAGAAATGCAATAGCATGAGTCACCTACAAAGTTGGTTGATGTGAAGGAAATGAAAGTAGCATAGTGAACCTCTTGTTTTCTGGGAAACTTTCATTATAGCTGTATTTTTAAGGTATTTTTATTGCCCATAAATGAGTTTTCTCATAGCATAGATTGATAATGACAACTAACACAAACAAGCACATCTGATGAGGAAGCAGTTGAAATGCTGAACATACATTTCAAACAAGCCAGCAGAAAAGCAGCTGTTGCCATCAACAGGGATACACACACCAAGATGTAAAGGATGATCTTGGATGCCCTCGAAGAGATGCAACCTATATGCCTGGCAATCCCAAATGACGGCACCCCTGTAAATAATCAATAGAAAGCAAACTGATTAGTATATTGTGAGGTAGCTGGTAGCAGAAAGCACAGCAAGTGTATATATGCAGAAGGAGGCATGTGTACAAAAGTGAGAATACTGAAAAGAGCCTATGCCTGAATAACTTATCTCCCCACCCCATCATTGGAAAGGGGACCTTGTGGGGAATAAAAGGAAAGATGGGGTGAGATGGGTCAAAAATAGTGTTATCTTGGCCATATGCCATCAACTTTTATACTTTTTAAACTTGCTTTTCTGAGAGGACAGAGGGATTTAAAAAGACAGCCAGTAGTTTTGGTTTACAATTTATTAAGATATTATATAATTCAACAGAGCCACCTAGACCCCAAAATGCTTCGGGATTAAAAAAAACAACCTAGAAGACTACCAACAATTTCACAATCAAATATTCATAAGATCATCACCTCATTCTTCTGGTAGCACTGTTAATAATATAGCATTTAAATAGGTATGAATAGGGCATGTGGGGGGATAATTGAAATCATAAGTATTCCCCCCCACACCCATTGAGACTTCTTAATCTTTCTCAAACTAGAAAAATCCTCCATGATTTTAAATTTTATCCCTAGATGCTTTTAAGTTTTTAAGAATTTCATACCTGACTTTGCTTTCATTGCTTTTATTCTGTTTGGAGGCAGAACATTCTGATAATTTCTTTCAGGATCATCAAGATTGCTTCCAAAGACTAGAGAAAGAAACACTGTTAAGTATTGCTCTTCTCTTTTAAAAACCCTCAGGGCTGCATAAGTTGCCATATAAGATAAGCTTGGTGTAGTTTGATGTAGAGGTTAAGGTGTTACACAGCCTAGAAACCAGGATACTATGAGTTGTAGTTCCTGCCTTATACATGAAAAACTAGCTGGGGAGACACACTCTTTTAGCCCAACTCAGAGGAGGAAGGAATATTGGTATGTTCACCACTTGAGTGGTGTATGTGTATATGTGTAAAAAGGCTTCAGCCACATATTATGTTGGAGATGAAAATAACAGGTAAGTCAGAGAGGGGCTTAATGGCTGTCTCAGGCCCAAGGAAGGAGAAGAAATCACAGTCTCCCACTTTCTAGCCTGGTTCCTTAACTCACACCAAGTTTGATACTAACTTGAACATGTCTCTTACCTCTAGTCTGCCAACATCCTGTTCTAAAGAGTAGGATGCAGTGGCAGTGTGCAATTGCTTTTTGGAATTCTGTATTTTGAGCACAATCTTGTTCCTCCTGTATCAAAAGAATTCCCTGATGTATACCTATATAATGCACTGCAAAGACCCACTGAAGTCCTGGATATTCCTGAAGTTGACTTTAAAGATTCCATGTGAAGTGGACTGATAACAGGGTCAGGTTGATCCTCAGTCCAAACTAGGGACTGTTCTCGCTTCACAAGTCCATGGGCCTTTCCTGATTTCCCAGATATTTGATGCCTTATGTCTTGCTCCCCCTTTTCCCACATTCTATGTGCCTACGTCCCCCCCCCACATTCTATGTGCCTACTTCTTAAAAAAGCTATCCGCTGCCATAGCCAAACCTCTAAGCATAATCTTTGAAAAATCTTTCAGGACCAGTTTCTTGCCAAACCTATGGTCACAAGCCAGGGTCATCCCCATCTTTAAAAAGGGAGACCCCAGTCTAGTTGAAAATTACAGACCAATCTCTTTATGCTGCATCATCTGTAAAGTCATGGAATCAATTATTAACCAATCCATTATCCTCCACTTAGAGACAAACAACCTACTCTCTAACAAACAACATGGTTTCAGAAAAAAACTATCCTGTAATCTTCAACTCTTACACTGCAAAAAAAATATGGACTACACAACTCGATCAGGGCAAAGCAATAGACACAATCTACATAGACTTCTGTAAAGCCTTTGATTCAGTGGTACACGACAAACTACTACTAAAACTAAAATCTTATGGTATCTCTGGACAACTGCATAACTGGATAGAAGCATTCCTGTCAAACAGAACAAATGGTCAAAATTGGGAGCGTCTTATCAAATTCTGTACCTGTCAACAGTGGTGTCCCCCAAGGCAGCGTTCTAGGACCAACTCTCTTCATACTCTACATAAATGACCTCTGTGATCATATTAAGAGCAGCTGCGTTCTCTTCGCTGATGATGTAAAGCTATTCAACACCACAGACAATACTGCTACCCTTCAAAAAGACCTCGACTATGTATCAGAATGGTCAAACCAATGGCAACTTCAAATCTCAACAAATAAATGCGCTGTCTTACATATTGGCAAAAAAAATCAGAAAATAAAATACAAGCTGAATACTCAAGACCTTGTTGATGATCCAAACTTCGTCAAGGACCTTGGAATACTCATCTCAAATGATCTAAGTGCTAGAGCCCACTGTAACTACATAGCCAAAAAGGCATTAAGAGTTGTTAACCTAATCCTACATAGCTTTTTCTCTGGTAATATCACACTACTAACTAGGGCATACAAAACATTTGCTAGACCAATACTCAAATACAGCTCATCAGTCTGGAACCCACATCACGTATCTGATATTAACGCAGTTGAGAAAGTCCAGAAATATTTCACAAGAAGAGTTCTACACTCCTCTACTTGTTGCAGAATACCTTATGCCACCAGACTTGAAATTCTAGACCTAGAAAACCTATAACTACGCTGCCTTCGGTCCGATCTAAGTATAGTATATAAAATCATACATTGCAATGACCTTCTGGTAAATGAATACTTCAGCTTCAACCATAACAATACAAGAGCACACAATAGATACAAACTCAAGGTTAACCACACCAAACTTGATTGCAGGAAATACAACTTCAGCAACAGAGTGGTCAATGTCTGGAATACTCTGACTCTGTGGTTTCTTCCCCAAACCCCAAAAACTTTAACCTTAGACTGTCTACTATTGACCTCACCCCTTTCCTAAGAGGTCTGTAGGGGGCGTGCATAAGTGCACCAACGTGCCTACCGTCCCTATCCTATTGTTTCTTTTATTTTTCTTATATGTATTCATTTCATGTATTCACAACTATGTTTATCCTTATACTTATTATCTTGTAAGCAATTGACAAAACAAACAAATAAATAAATAAATAAATTCTCTCCCCTTTGGCAGTAGATTATTTGGGAGGTGGAGGAGCTTTGAGTCAGTGGTGACCACTTAGAGAACTCCCTGAAGTTTTCTTATCAAGATTTAAGAAATGCCGCTTTCCTGGGGCTGAGAGAGAGACAGACTAGCCCAAGGTCACCCGTCTAGCATTGTGCCCAAGGTAGAACTCATGATATCCTGCTTTCTAGCCCAGTTCCTTAACTATTACACCAAAATGGTTCTCATGAAACTTGATGCTAAGATAGGCTCTTTTTTCCCCTTTATTGTACCCATTGTTCTGATGAGTAGCCCAGCTGACAGATTACAGGCAAGGAGGAATGTGAAGTGGGGTGAAGTTCTGGTTGGCATCACTCTTGATAAGGGTCCAGAAGCAAATTGGGGGTGATACATAGGAATTTCATATGGACAAAACAAAACAAGTGGTTACTAAAGCATCTTAATTCCATGTTTTGGCCTTTGAGGCAGTCTGATCCCCAGAGATTCCCATAATCATTATCTTCTTCTTTGAGATATGTCTCATATTTAAAAGTATCTGCTGACTGAAAGGTTTAATCCAATACATAAACAGGATCAGGTTGCCATTGAAAAAGATAGCTTCCATAATTATTATTATGTACTCTAAATGGTCTGTGATTAATATGTGTATATGTGTGTGCGTATAGCATATATATAAATATGTGCATGTATGGGTATGTGTATATATATTTTCTTTTGAGAGCGGGCATCAGAATTTCATCTTGCCAGTATGTTCACAGAAAAAAGTGACAATAAAGGCTATCTTATTCTATCTATCCCATCTCATCTCAACAATAGTAGTCTTGTTCCTACCTTTCATCTGGTCTTCCATGTGTTTTACTCCTCCGGTATGATAGGGCGCCAGAAATTTCTTCTAAAATGAGATCCAGCTACGTCCCCAAAAACAATCAGTGTTTTGTTTTGAGAGGATGACATTGTTTCTGTATTGCAAAACTCCAAGAAGTTCTTCCTGTAGTTTAGATACCATACAAACAAACACAAACACTTCCATACTGGGACTTTAAGCTGCTCACTCAGTCCCTTCATTGAGTGAGCACTAGCAAGGAAGGAAATGGCAAATTTATGGGGTAAAATGTGGTGAATGCTCTGATAAATCCAGATAAAGTAGATTTGTTTCAAAGAAAGGCTGGTTATTAAGGGAAAGGAAAAAGTAGAGAACCACAGAGCTAGGAAACATGAAAAAGGATTTCAAAATATTTGGGGACAATAAACACATAAGAACTTGACACTGTCATAGACACTCCCATAAAAAAAGTTTCCCATTGGGAAAGTGACTGTTGAGGTATTCTGAATTTCCCAAGGTGCAAAGCAAAACTAATTGTGCAATTTTGCTATACAATTCAAATCTGGAATTATCTCCTAAATTAAGCATATAAAACCTCTCTTTCGAACTCACCAGTATTTGCTCTAGCAGTCATTTCAATTATGACAAACTGTAACGTGCTGAGCATATCATTTTGCAGCATTCAGCTGTTGTATGAAATAAAATAAGTTTACATTCGTTTACTGTAATGGTATTTTATATCAATCAACCCCTCAGTTCCTTTGAGTTTGTGACGCTTGTTCGAGACAGTTCCGTATCTCTTTACTGCCATCTAGTGCCTGCCCATTGTTGCAGGCTAGGTCGGGGAGCGTTACGGGAAACCGGCTGGGCCGCTGACCCGGTTACCATAGCGACGCCTTCGGGTTCCTGGCGCTTCCGCTGTGCGCTTGTTCTTTCCGGTCCTTCTGCCAACGACCGGAAAGGAGCTGTGCTGCCGGAAGGGATAAGGAGCAGGAGTCGAGCGTTAATCTCGTTCTTTAGGTGAGAGATGCGGGGGGCGATGATTCGGGGGGGGGTTGGTTTGCAAGACAAACGATGTAGCCCCCTGCCTTCCTCCCTTCCTGTCATGGTCGTGTTGCCCCGTTCCCTAATTTGGAGGGAGGCAGCTCGCTCCAGGGGCAGCTGGTGTCTGGCATGAGCAAAGTACTGACCATCGGATATGGCTGATGGGGCTTCTCCCAAGCAAATCTTGTGCGATGTGAGGTTGCGAGGCGAGGGGACACTTTAGTGATCCTTAAGTCCATCATAGAAAGCAAAACCATTTGGGAACGTTTTCACCCATGTAGTTTAAAGGAAACTCGCCCTGAAATGGGGTAGTGGTGTGAGCCTGTTCTTCTGATTTATAATTATGTAGTATAACAGCAAAAGCGTCTAAAATCGTACTGTCACCTAGAATGGTTTCCCTTTGTACAATTGGAAGATTCGGAAAAACCAACGTAATGTAATAAAATGTATAATGTTCTGTTGCTGTTTTCAGTTTCATCTGAATCAGAATGTTCTATGTTAATCATAAGTAACAGTCATTCATAGATCTGTTTCTCTCTCTCTCTCTCTATCATTTAATTTAAATGATGTGGTTATTTTTTATATATACATATGCATATACATATGCATAGATATGAATATACAATAAAATAGTTCTCGACCTATGATTACAGTTGAGCCCAAATTTCTGTTGCTAAGGTAGGCAATTGTTAAATGAGTTTTGCTCACTTTTAGTAAGTTTTGCTCCATTTTACAACCTCTTTGGCCACAACTGTTAAGTGAATCACTAGTTTCTTAAGTGAATCACTAGTTTCTTAAGTGAATCATGCAGTTGTTAAGTGAATCTGGCTTCCCCCGTTGACTTTTCTTGTTGGAAGCTGCCTGGGAAGGTTACAGACGGTGATTATGGGACCCCAAATTTTGATCACGTGACTGGGGAATTGTGCAATGGTTGTGTGAAAAACAGTCATGTCACTTTTTTCATTGCCATTGAAATTTCAAACAGCCACGAAATGAATATAAGTCAAGAAGTTTTATATATGTGTGTGTGTGTGTGTGTGTATGTGTATGTATATATGTATAATGTATATACATGTATGTATACATAATATAAATATAACTACATTATTTAAATTAAATTTTATACATATAGCTATACATATATAGATACACACAGTTGCAGAGAGAGAGAGAGAGAGAATAAAAAACAAATGTACGAATGACTGTTACATACATATATGTAAATATTACATTATACAGGTATATAATGTTAGCTTTCCAATCTGAATCTCCCAGTCAACAGTTTTAATCAATTTTATCGTGATCTCTGGTATCAAAGGTGGAAGAAAATATTTCCATAGGTATTGTTGAATCGCTGGAAATATTGCTACTTTTTCTCTCCCCCACCTTACATGTTTCTCTGTTTCTAAATTATTGTAGCCATGTGCTTATTGCCTCAATAACTTTTTTTCTCAGTAGCACTATGGATGCACGTTTTACCCGTGGCAAGTCTGCTATCCTCGAACGTTCACTCACCCGGCCCAAGACAGATGTAAGCCTCAGTGCCTTTTCCCTGCTGTTTTCTGAGATTGTACAGTACTGCCAGAACAGGGTCTATTCTGTTTCTGAGCTTCAGAACAAACTTTCTGAGCTAGGCCAGCAGGTTGGAGCTCGTATCCTGGATGTGCTGGTGATGCGAGAGAAAAATGGCAAACGTGAGACCAAGGTCATCAATATTCTGCTCTTCATCAAGGTGACAGTTTGGAAGGCTCTCTTTGGGAAGGAAGCTGACAAGCTTGAGCAAGCCAACGATGATGACAAGACCTACTACATCATTGAGAAAGAGCCTCTTATCAATACTTACATTTCAGTTCCCAAGGAGAACAGCACCCTCAACTGTGCTTCCTTCACTGCTGGCATCGTGGAGGCCATGCTCACTTGCAGTGGCTTCCCTGCGAAAGTTACAGCCCATTGGCACAAAGGGACCACACTCATGATTAAATTTGATGAGTCAGTTATAGCACGTGACAAAGCGTTGGATGGCCGTTGACAATATTTTGTATAAATAAATTTGAATTGTCCTTGTGTGTATATGTATATAGAGAGTATGTACAGATAGACGCACACATTCTATGATAAAGTAATTTATTCATATGTACTTTGAAATTTTGACTATATGCAAATGGTATTTGGTGAGGGAAAGCAAGATCCAGCCAGCATCGGAAGAAGGTTATTGTGTTCCATAATGCTTTTCTCAACCTAGTTCTTGTCAGATAATCTGCAGTATACTTCATCCTTGACTTCTAGGCATTCTGAGAAGAATTGTAATCTCAAATACCTGGAGGATACCAGTCTGGGAAAGGAGTATATTGCATTTCTTTATTACTGTCCTGTTGGAGTTTGACGATATTAATGAAAAATGTATGCTCTACCATCAAGTTATTTGCTCATGCTGTTGTCCTTTTTACTTAGTTCTTGCCATTATTCATAACTGTTGCAGCCAATTTCCTATGTGTATCTGAAATAAGCAGTTGGACCTATGTTAATATTTCATCTAAAATGTGTTTTTTTAGAGATAGTAGAGTGCAATGCCCGTCTCTGTGATACGTACTTTTTACTGATGTTTCTGTTCTGAGCATTAGGAGATAAATCTGCTTGGCTACCTACCTGCAGAAATTGTGATAGATTATCAAGTAAAGCTCTTTTGAGAGTAGGCCAAAGCCACATGCATTTCCTGTCAACTTAATCATCCCTTCATACAGCTCTTTCCTGCTATGTTTTGAGAAAGGGGATAGGGGGGATGATTACAACTGTGATGTACATGGTTATTTCTCTTTTTAGAAAAAGTAAATGAGAAAATCATGCATACAGACGTCATACAGAACAATAAGCAATAGAACCCCTGACAAGTATCGATCTTGAGCATATTTTCAACTTCATCTAAACAATCCCAAGTTTTACAGTTGGTGCTTAATCATTAACCAGAGTTTCTTCAATCCTTTTTTGGGGCACAATGAATATTAGTCCTGGTTTATTTCTTCTTCCAGCTGCAAAGTGGGGTAGAGCATTGTTTTCAAATCTTTGCTTAAACTCTATTCTAACTCTATGTAGTTTTGACTAGCTTTACCCAGCCAAAGATTTGTCAGTATTTTAGGCTAAAACTTGAAATCAAATTCCCAGACAATATGACCATTTATATGTCAAAAATGATAGGAACTGAATGCAAAAACATCTGGAAGGAGATGATAAAAGGTGCAAGACTGATTTGTCATTTAATACATTAACATCAATCTGTTCTTACTATTTAATGCACTAGATATTTGGGAGAATTGGTTTACTGAAATAATAAACTTGGTGAATGGCCATTTAAGGTCTTTTTTAGTCTTTCCTCCTGAAAATAGGCCACTCTACACCAGTTCAAGCTTTTGAATGCGGTTCAAGGATGCCCCATGTAGAGTAGTCCAAGCATGAGAGGACTAGGACTTGGATGACTGAGCACAGGGACTCCTGATCCAGGAAAGGCTGCAACCAAAGTTCAGCAAAGGCTGTCATAGCCACAACTGCCACCTGCTCTTTGTTAGTTCAAAAGGACACCATGGTTGATGGTGTTGAAGGCTGCTGTGAGGACAAGGAGAGCAACTTTGGTTGCATTACCCCCATTCTGCTCTTCATCAGATGTTTTCTGATATTAAACTGTCAAACTCAGAGGAGTAGTTTGTAGCTACCCTCCTTAGCTTATCAGGATTTTATATATATTTTAATGCAAACATAGGTAATAAGTTTCTGGTAGCTTGTTCTGGACCACTTTGTTTTTTATATTCCTTTTCCTGATTTATTTAGAAAAAAAATTCAGAAGTTAGAAAACTGAATCTGTGATGGAGAGTTGGTTGACATCTTCTATTGTGAATACTGGATAAGGAAGTTCAATTAATGTATACTGGATTGACGGGAAAAGATGGGGATCCTGGGACATGTAAGAGGCAAACCTTCCTTTCTTCTACAAATATAGGACTTAGCTTAAAGGTAGCAGAAATACTGTACAAATGTATTAGAAATCTTGGAATCGCTGAAGCTGTACACTTGCAAAGCCTCTAAGGCCCTTGGGATCTTTTCCTATCCATTCTTAATTACCCATTTTCTTTCCACTCTTTGCTGGGTCAGTGAAACATTTTCCCTGTTGCCTTTTGCCTGGAAGCCCATGTGAAAATGCCAAACTCCAAAGCGTGGAGTTATATTCTGAACAGTTTATTGTACTGCCTTGAATCACCAATGTACAATGCATCTGATCATTTCACATACTAAAGCAGATTTTTAAAACTGGAAACAATCAATCTTTACAACTGTCCATAAAAAAGCTCCTGATTGTATGTACTGTGAAGAGAACATTTTAAAATGAGAAAATTCTGGAGATAGTTTTGGAGTGTGATTCAATATTCATTTTCACCTTTTTTTTTTAAATTACATTTATATGCGGCCCTTCTCCGAAGACTCAGGGCGGCTTACAATTTCTGGGATACAACCCAGTGTGCTCAGCAATAGCCTTCATTCCATTGTATATGCCTGCTTATTACTAAGCGGCATTTTTACAAGGTCAGCTAATTGCCCCCAACAATCTTGGGTCCTCAATTTACCTACCCTGAGAGGATGGAAGGCTGAGTCAACCTTGAGCCTGGTGGGATTCGAGCCTACAGCAGTTGTAGGCAGCTGGATCTTAAGAGCAGGCATTTAACAGCCTGAGCTACCAAGGCTGAGCTACCTTAAATTAGCATCATCCAAAATGATATAAATTTATCCCAGTTACCTGCTAATTAGAGTTATTCAACTATAAGTGCAGTTAGGAAGTACCAAGGTTTATAACTAATCAAGGCTATTCTTAATTTCCTTTGTCCTGACCACTAGTGCCATTTTGAAGCAGTGGATAGAGCTCTATGATAGTTGGGATATATAAGGGAGGGAGGGAGGGAGAGAGAGAGGTGTAAATAACAAATAGTGCTGTTATACGAGTGAGAAACAGTTTCCAGTATAATTCACTTTCAGATAATGCCTTATCCCCAAATTCAATTATAGGGTTTTTTTTTCTATAATTCTCCAAAAGGTTCATATTTGTTTAAAGTAAGAGAAGGGAAGGGATCCAAACTCATAACATGTTGCTGTTGAAAGTAACCCTTTGTGGTAATCCAGTCCACCCTCTGCCCAGTGCAGAAACCTACAACATTATCCCAAACAGAGGGGATTCACTGTTTTGTTATGGCAAAGAGAGAGAGAGAGAGAGAGGTTAACTTCCTAAGGAAGTTGGCTCTTTGCTAAATAAGCAACTCTTATTATTAGAATGTTTTCTTTAAAAACACTGACTAGAAATCTTTAACCGTCTAGTAATGTTTAGGAAACTTAAACAAAAATATCATTTAAAAAAGGCTTATGTCAGTGCTAACTATGATTTGAAATATCGATGTTGGTAAGCATAACATACTTTACATTTTACAAAGCCAAATATAACATTAATAGGAAACTGTGGGTTACATCAAAATAATTGTTATACAATAAAGATCTCTGTCTAAAGCTGCTTTTTTTTCTTGATCTCTTTTCTTGATCTTCTTAAACTTCTTTATAATTTAAACCCATTGTTTATATGCCTTCTGAACAATTTTCCTTCACAGTTTATATCACAAATCTGCAGGAAGTGGACTTGAAGAAAATCAAGGCATTAAAGAGAACTGAAACAAATGTTGTGGTCTGACCAGCACTGACTGGAAACAGATAATCACCTTGGTGCTACATTTCTTTTGAAACCATTGTAAGATTGCATTTTCTTTCTGCAATTCAATTACATAATTGGCTTTTTGTCAATTTGTGATCCACTGAGACACCCAATTCCTTTTAGCATATACTATTGTCTAATATTATTCCTGCCTCATTCTATATACTGATTTTTTTTTCTTCCCTATGGAAATATAGGACATTACATTTTTTTCTTATTGGAATATTTCTGCCCAGTTCTAGTTGCCAGGTTCCTCCTGAATCTGAGTACTGCCCTCTGAAGTTTTTGGTAACCCCTCCCCCCACATTTTCCTGTTATTTATTTATTTTGATCTTCAGATATAATGATAATATTTTCTCTCTCCTTGTCCAAGTCATTTATAGATATTAAAAAAATAAATAATTCAATTTATTGTGGTCATAGACCAGAGACCGGAACAAATAAGAACACTTAGTAAATATACAATTAAAAATTATAGTATAAAATATTAAATAACTAAAATCTGATAAAATCCAGTCTGTCAATTATACATGGTCTAATTATACTAAAATTACAATCCATAAATTGTGTGGCCCTTTCCCTTTTAGTTTAATTAGCAATGCAAAGGGTTTGCACTACAGATATTTCAAAAGCACAGACTGAGAATAAACTTCTACCATATACCACCTTATTTGTCACCTGCTCACTGCAAAACCATGGAGTATACTAGTTCAACCTTTCCTATATCATAACATGATTCAGCCCACATTAGACCCTTTTTTTCCAGTAGAATCTCATGGGAGACTTTGTTAAGCAAACTGAAATCAGAATATGAATAAGCCCAGGAAAATAATATGAGCATTATAGCATACATTGTATTTCTCCCCCTCCGTGTTCCATAAAGCAATGCGGAAGGTAATTAAGTAAGCAATTAAGGGTTCACTGTTCAGAAAACTTTTACAAATTATGTAATTTGGTGAGACACATGTTGTTTGTTAAATAACATCATTAATAATAGTGCAACCTTGCAGTGGCTAATAAACTTTCTTGTTTAATTTGTTTGTTTGTTTTACAGGCTACCTGACTCCAAATAAGCAGAAAAATCAAATAATGAAGAAAAATCAAACAAATGTAAGCAAATTTGTTCTAAATGGGTTTACAGCATCTTCCCTGTTGGGAAATCTGGTGATCATCTCAGTCATTGGAGTTAATCACAACCTCCATATTATCATGTATTTTTCCTTTCCATTTTGTCATCTGAAAACTCTTACAATTTAGTCGTTACCTCTAAAATGCTGGTCAATCTATTAGCCCAAAGTAAAACCATTTCCTTGGCTGCATGTTCTACCCCAAAAAATTTTCTTGGACTGTGGGGAACAAGCTGCCTTATTCTGACAGCCATAACCGTGAGATATGACTTTCCTGGCAATATGCTATGTCTTACATTATCCGGTCCTTATGAATGGTCAGAGCTTTCTCTAGCTTGTGGCCTTTTCCTAGGATGTGGCATTTCTCATATCCATAACAGAACCAGTTCTAGTGTTTGGGTTACCCTTCCATGATTTCCATGTCATTTCCTCACATGAGACCCTGGTTAGTTTGCACTGATCACATAATAGAAGTGCTGATAACTTCAGCCTCCATTGTGGGCTTGTTTATCAGTTTCATGTTGATCATGTTGTTCTAGGTTTTCATCTTCCCCACAGTCCTGCACATTCTTACCACTGATGGATGGCATACAGACTTCTCCAGTTACACTTCCCACTCACTGTGGTCACTGTGCAGTATGGGTTTGCCTCCATTATTTATTTCAAGCCAAATGGTGCCAGAGCATTAAATGATGTTATGTTGCTCTCCATTCTCTATATCTTAATTATGCCATTTCTCAGCCCCATGATATTTATCTTGAAGAAAGAAATGGAAGTGGCCTTTAAAAAAGCAATCAAGAAAAAAACATTTTACAAGGTAAAGAGCAAAGAGTTACAAAGTCACCAAGGGAGCAAAATGTATCTTGGTCCAATATTTTTTAATTTCTGGGCATAGCCACCAGACATGGAAGAAGGTGCCTTATGCTCTTATACTTCCAACAATTCAGGTTCAGCTTAGGATACATTTTCGCCAATCTGGATGGCACCAAATGCCAACTATAAAACATTTTATATAAATTTTCTTTATATGCGACCGACTTTGTCAAGGAAAAAAATTTATTCCAGATTTTTTCCCAATCTTCTAGATCAATATTATGTCCAAAGTTTTTAACCCAGGCTAACATGGGTCCTTTAACAATTTCCTCTTCTAAGTCAAAATTTAATAGATAATTGTATATTTTAGATATTATTTTTTTCTTCTGATCCTAGCAATAATTTAGCTGGGTTTCTTTCATTTCAAATCCAAATTCTTCTAGATCTTTTTTATACCTCGTCTGAACCTTAAGGTACGGTGACCAATCTATAAATTTTTCCTGTGTTTCTAATTCTTTACTTGTTTTAAGCCTTCCTTGATTATCCAAAATTTGGTAATATTTGACTTTTTTACTGATATCCAATGTATTTGGGTGGATCATTGCCTCCATGGTGGACAACCAACCTGGAATTTTGGTATAATGTTTCTTCCTAAATTCTTTCCAGATATTTATCAATGCAAAACATGCCTGTAAAAGTAGGAGTGTTTTTTATTCCTGGGGTTCCATATGAAGGCATGCCACCATTTCTAATGTCAAGATTCCCCTATTCTCTAATTTGATCCAATCTTTAATCCATACTAACGCTGCTGCTTTGTAGTAAGTCTCCCATATTGGGAGTCCAAGGCCACCTCTGCTTTTGCTGTCCTGTAGGTAAATTGATTTTATTCTTGCATTTTTCCTTGGTTAGGGTCATTTTGGATGATGCTATAAATACTGATAGACAGTCCAAAATTATCCCCAGATATTTCTCATTTTGAAATATTCTCTTCACAATACATATAATCAGGAACTTTTTTTTATGGACAGTTATTTAGATTAATTGTTTCAGTTTTAGAAAGGTCCTCACACAAAATCTGCTTTAGTATGTGAAAAGATCAGATGCATTTACATTGGTGAATCAAGGTAATGCAATACATTGGTCAAAGTGCAGTGCCAGCATTTGGCATTTTCACACAGGCCTCCTGACAAAAAGCAACAGGGAAAATGTTTCACAGACACAGCAAAGAATGAGAAGAAAATGGGCAATAGGGATGGATATGAGAAGATCTCAGGCCCCTCAGATCCATCGCTTTCTTCCCTGTCAGTCCAATGTACATTCATTGAAGGCAGCACACATACACACATACAAAGCTGGCTCAAACAAGTGACCAAAAGCTTACAAATCTCAGGATCTTTTTCAAGTTGCATTTACTTATACTTGCATTAAAATATATCAGAGTTACATGAACGTCTCTTGGTCTGAGTTTGACAATTTAATCTCAGAAGATTTCAGTACATCTGCTCCTTTGAGACTTGTGTTGGAAGAAATGTCCATCTGGGTTCAATTCCAAGTGGGGAGAAGGTCACTGGAAACATGGAAGTTGCTTGGAAGAATGGTTTAATAGAGCAGTACCATTAAGCACATGATCCTGGTGCAGCTGAACACATGGAGTGGAGAATGAGATATATTTATACCCTCTTGGGCCTTGCAAGAAATGCATCTTATTGGTTGACAGACTCCCATGGGGTTATGCAGTCATAGCTGAGGTTGTCTGTGTCCCAGGCTTGGTTGAATCTTGCTGGGTGATGCAATGGAGGGCAATTTCCTATTATGGCTGAATGGCTTTGCCCTGAAGGATAATCCCATCATCCTGGAGCTGAGGTCTTTTGTTTTGTAGATAGACTGGCCCAGTCTTTTGTTTTGTAGATAAATTGACACCAAAATATCTGCTGGGGGCAGGGAGCTGGGGTCTTTTGTTTCTGCTTCCTTTAAGATTTTTATTTCTCTTGTAGAGGGAATATTCTGCCTTTTTAATATTTCCTAGAATATTTCATTTTTCTAGGAAAGGGGTGGGTGCTAACTTTCTACAATCCCCCCCTTTTTGCCAAAATATGTGGGTGGGACACACGTTATTGGCAAAAGATTAAAAATTGATCAGATCAGGGAAATTTGATGGGTGCTTTTAATTTTTCTGATGCAAAGGAAAAGGCATTGATAGAGGCAGCAGAAAAAGATCCTTCAGTGGCTCCCAAAAGAAGAATTTTCAACCATGAAGGTCTGACAGCCAGGGCAAAGTTCTGGAAAGAAATTTACAGTATCCAATTTTCTATGCCTATTATTTTCAGATGTTTGATGTCACTTTCTGTGGGCTTCCAGTCAGGTTTCAAGCAAGCACAAGTCCCAAAATTCTTCACAGCCATGGTTTTCCTTTAAATTGTTGAAAGAAATATCCTTCTGGGTTCAGTTCCAATTGGGAAAAAGACACTGGAAACATGGAGGCTGCTTGGAAAGTTTAATGGTGAACAGGACCACATGGTCTGAAGCTCCAGAGAAAGATGATCACATGCTTGAAGGAGAAGATCAAGAAAAAGGTCTGAGGTGCTGAGAGTGCCTGGGTTTTATGACCTCTGCTGGGATTTGAATTGGGGCTTGTATTCTAATTGGTTGTATTCTAATTGGTTGCCCCATGAGGGGCAACTCTGTAGGCTGTCCTGAGTTCCAAGCTTGGTTGACCCTTGCTGGATGATTTATCCCCTTAAAAGGGCTTTTGGCAATTGCTATAGCTTTTACCTGAAGATCTTTCTTATGTAAAGTATTCTGGCTCAGGCCTTAATGGCCCACCCATTAACAAAGGTGGGGGTGAGATTCTGCTTCTGGGTTTCCACTCTTTTTAAAGGAAATATTCTGCCCCTTCAAATATCTGCCAGAATACTTCACTCCTCTAGGAGGGTTGGGTGCCAACTTCCTACAAATAACTACAGGCTAACCATTTCAAGGGTTGTTTCTTGAACCTGCCCTAACTCTTACTTTTATGAGGCCAAACTGAGGTTAGCCAGTGTGCAATCTAGGCTATTTGGTATTTTTAAAATTACACACAATGAGCCCTGGGACTTTTACTGGCTTTGCCCTGAAGGATAATCCCATCATCCTGGAGCTGAGGTCTTTTGTGTGTAGATAGACTGGCCCAGTCTTTTGTCTTGTAGATAAGCTGGCACCAAAATATCTGCTGGGGGCAGAGAGTCTTTTGTTTCTGTTCCCTTTAATGATTTTCATTTCTCTTTTAGGGGAAATATTCTGCCTTTTTAATATTTCCTAGAATATTTCATTCTTCTAGGAGAGGGGGTGCTAACTTTCAACTCTTGTCATATGCTGTATCTCCACAGCTTTGTTTCTCAAACAGTGATCTATTTCTGTACTGAATTGTGAAGAGGGAAGTTACAGAAGGAAAAAACAGAACTTTTCAACTATTTATGTGTTATATGAGTATAATAGAAGTGGAATGATTTACTGTTTTGCTATTCCTACTGTATTTGGTGTTGATATCTGAGTGATTCAGTTGTATCAGGACTCAACCATACTGGAAAGATTTCGGTGGGGAAGCATATAATCTTCAAGAAACAACAATTCAGCATATAGATACTAAATAAAATGCAGAAGACTTTTGTAGGAAGAGTGATGAAGATAACATATATTTTTACTGGGTGTTCAATTATGCGTAGTCAGTTAAAATCAGCTAGCAAAGACCATAATGTGGAAATTATCAAGACTATTAATAAATTATGTGTTTCTTAGAGAGATTTTTTTTTTAAAAAGTACTGCGGCTGTGCCGCAAGTTGGGGGGCCTTGCAGATTTGTCACCAGGAGCAGAAGGAGGGGGAGTAGCAACCGCTGGGGCCACTGGGGGCAGACAGGCAAGAGTGTGTTGGGGGGCACTGGGCAGGAAGGGAGAGGCGCCTCAAGGGGGCTTCACAAATATAGCTTGGCTCGCAACTCAATCAACTCCAACAAAAGAGGGGAGATGGAGCAAAGTGGGCATGGCTTTTGATGTTGGGGGCACTGGGGGGGGTCATGTAGGCAAATGACAAGGCTGGCACTGCTTCTGGTGTTGCAGGTGGAGGGGCTGGGATGGGTTTCAGGCAAGCAGCAAGGCCGATGCTGCTTCTGCAATTTCAGGGAGGCTGGGGGGAGGGTTGTGCAGCCGACCCACCTGTTAGGTGTCAGACTGGAGTGACAATGGTGGGCTCCCTTAAGCTGCATGTCACCTGCCTGTGCTACCCCTCAACCCCCCACCCACAATGCCAGAAGCTACACCGGACTTGCTGCTCACTGCGCAACCCCCCCCCCCCGCCCTGCCTGTAATTGCAGAAACAGGCCAAACTGCCTTCTGACTGATACCTCAGCTGCCAACTTGTGTCCATTCATATTACCTCTTTTTGTTTATTCAGTAGGACATAAAAGCACTTCCTGCAAGAGATTCTTGGAGCTAAACTATAGGAGTGTTTAAACTTGCCACTATGATAATTTTTCATGAGGCATGTGCACAATGGAGTTCCAGGCCTGTCTTCATCATGCAAGGTCTTCCATGTTCTTTTGGGTTATCACAACTTTTGAGTAAAGCCTGTTTCATTCATGCTGTGTTATGACTCGTAATGGTGGGAGTGATTTCAAAATCTGCAAGGATGAGAGGAGAGACAGGCCCTGCCTGCCTTTCCGGTTGTAAGCCTGGAACAGCACAACTTCATTGAGCAATAGAAGGAAGAGATCGGTGAAGAACTATTTAGCAAAGGAATTCCTTCACTGAGCTTGCAAACAGGACAGCAAGCATTTCATCATTAAAAAGAGAGTTTTCTATCTAGGACATCATGCACTGTACTCCAAAGGGACCTGGTCAAGGGGAAGAATTCACAGCAAATTGACATTGAGATATAGGGAATGCAAAAATACAGCCCAAATCAGTGTTTCATTTTTCTTAAATTTTATTATTGTGTACATTTGCACCTTATACAACTGATTAAAAAAGTTCTGCACCAATTTGAATCCATAACTGCAGTGCTAATGCCTTCTACTTCTCAAGCATTTTCAGTGTCATGAATTATTCTGTACCAAGTGTTCACCTTAAACTCAGTCAGTCCTGTGATTTTGCACATTGTTACATCTATTTCCTAAGTAACAGTTCTATTTTGAAGATAGACTACCATCACAGGAGCTCACAAATGTATGTGTCATGTATAGATTCATGTTTCTGGACCTGGCTTTTCTTTACCTGGGTCCATTAGCTTTACAGTTTTGAAGGTAATATTGTTCTATAATGTGATGGAATTCTGTATGTATGAAACCTTTTGTCCTATTTTAATTTTTTTTAATTTAGTTAAATTATATCACGCTCCTTCTACGTAAAACCTAAAGTAACACACATTGATTCCCAAGATGCTGCCAGATTTGTTGAGAGTAGCAAAGTCAGATAACAATTGCAGTTATGTACCTGTCTATTGAAATCACACACCTGGAAATCTGTTACTTTAATTTGAAATCTCAAGGGAGTTTTGAAAGTGTGCCAAATAATACTATGGATTCTTAAACTGAAGAATCATTATTGTAATTGAGGGATTTACAAATATTTTACCACAAGAGATCCCTTTGCAATTGTTTATGAAACTCCAGGGAATCCATACTAGAGATTCTTCAAACTGTATTTTGGAAAATCTGGGATTATTTAGATACTTTTTAGGAGTGCTTCAATGAAAAGTGAAAAATTATAGAACAGAAAACTAAAATTTCCTAGGCTAGCAAAGATTAAACTTTACCATACTAGACAACTTCGATTTTATGTTTTCTACACAGGATGAGCAGAAATTGGGCATATTATCTGATCTCCAAGTAATTCACCTAGCAAATTAGTAGAAGTTTGTAACTCATGATAATTTAATAAAAATTGTTGCCCTGAGGGTTGCTAAAATCAGCAGTGCTTGTAAGAAGGGGAACGTCAATTTGTGAAATAATTTGTGTGTAAGCTCCAACTGTGCTGCTGAAAGCCAATCCATTAGTTCTCTGTTCAGAAGCACAACTTGTTTCTCAGTTCTATGTCTGTAGTCCTGAACTCCTATTTTTGTATATTGTTCTGGTAAAAAGAACCCCAATAGCTCCTGCATGCCAAAAGCTTGCCCACTCTTGTTCTAGGCTGAACTCTCTGTTTACCCGAAGAATTATTTACTGAAATAGTTATGCTGCACCATAGATTGATAGTCTTCAGTAAAGCAAAATACAGAAAATTAATAAAGGACAATAAAAATAACAAAGCTCAAAATAATACACATGGGTTACGAATGCCGAATGTTGAATCTTCCTCTTACGGGATACAATTAGCACCTCCAGGGCTTTTCACAAATCCAGCCATCCACACTTTTTCCACATTCACGATCTTCCCATCGGCCATTAGAATTTATCACTACACAGTCTTGCCCATGTCCACTATTGTTGGGTTCTCCTATATTCCAGGTGCTGCAGTTAGAAATTCAAGGGATTATATAAATGGCAAAATTAATTAGCGAGCACCGATAAATTGGCGAACAAGCATGAAGAATCCAATAAGCCAACCTGAGCTACCTATATTCTCCATTATTGCAGCAACATGTGGGCAGAAAATGCTTCAGAAAGCACAGAAGTGGGAAAGATATCCATGCAGGCACACTTCTACACGGAAGAGCAATTGTCTATACAGCAAGTCTTACCTATCGGTGTTAGATACACCGATAAACTTGCAGTCCAATAAACTTGCAGCAGGATGGAAACAGCAGAAGAAAGAGCCAGAAAATGGCCCATCTGATGATAGTGGATGACCCAGTAGACCACAAATATTTTATTTATTTGTTTGTTTGTTTGTTTGTTTGTTTGTCAAAGCTTATAATACAACAGAAACAAGAATAAACATAAGTTTAAATACAAGAAATAGGAACTAATAATTGGGGACAATAGGACAGGGGCGGTAGGCACGATTGTGTGCTTATGTACGCCCCTTACAGACCTCTTAGGAATGGGATGAGGTCAATAGAGGTTAGTTTGAGGGTAAAGGAGTGGGGGTTTGAGCAGGTGACAACAGAATCAGGTAGTGAGTTCCAGACATTGACCACTCTGTTGCTGAAATCATACTTCCTGCAATCGAGTTTGGAGTGGTTTACATTTAGTTTATATCAGCACATTATCAATGAACGAAACCAGCACAAAACAGGGCCCTAGTTGCATAAAGGCACAATCACCTGACACAAACAAGCTGAAAAAAGGAATTTTCCCACACCCCACCGCCATCATCACTTCCACTGCTGTTGTTGCTATAGGTAGTCCTCAACTTATAACAATTCATTTAGTGGCTGTTCAAAGTTACAACATCACTGAAAAAAGTGACTTATGACCATTTTTCACACAACTGTTGTAGCATCCCCATGGTCACATGATTTACATTCAGGTGCTTGCTAACTGACTGTTGTGGTTAGCCGGCAGCAGGTGTGGACGGCTGAGGAGAGCGAGGACTCAGATGAGGGGTTAGGACCATTAGGGAGTGGACTGCTGCCTTCAGAGATTGTGGGGGCTGGCAGCAGTGATGAGGAGGTTCCCGAGGAGCCTGTGCTAAGTGCGTGTGCATGCAGGATTGCTTGGAGGAAAGAGCAGTTACAACAGCACAGGCGACTCGGGAGTAAGGCTGCAAGGTAATGGCCCCTCCTTCAAGAAGATAAAAGCCAGCTGTGAAAGGAACGTACTTAGCAGAAGGCAAAGACATTTTGAAAGTCCAGCCTCGTGGACATTCCAATATCCTGAGTTTGTATTTGAAAGATTCTTATTTTGCAAATTATTTCTTGTCTGTTATCTTTTGGCAAGTCTTGCACAGTTTGGCAAGGCTTGTGCTTATCACAGCTAATTATTTTGTAAAAGCATTACAAGGTTTCTGTTCCCTTTGGATTGTGTTTGATTTGTTGGAAAAGGGCGTGGGTCAGTACACTGATTCACATTTATGACGGTTTCAGTGTCCTGGGGTCATGTGTTCCCCTTTTGTGACCTTCTGACAAGCAAAGTCAATGGGGAAACTAGATTCACTTAACAACCCTGTTAACTAATTTAATAATTGCAGTGATTCACCTAACAAATGTGACAGGAAAATGGGGCAAAACTCACTTAACAAATTTCTCGCTTAACAACAAATGTTGGGCTCAATTGTGGTTGTAAGCTGAGGACTACCTGCAGTCAGATAAAAAGTTTGAAAGTCTAGTATAGAAATTCCCTAGTATTTATAAACAAATGAGGGAAAAAGGGGGAAATTTTAGCAGAGACTTACGTAAATGATGAAGTACTTTTGTCCACCCAAACAAACTTGTTTTCAGAGTCAATATCACTTAGACCAATCCAGAATGTCTTGCCTTTTGTATGTGGAACAAGAAAATTCTGAAAAATAATAAGGCAGTTTAAATAGTTCAGCTATAGTATGTCACATGGAATAGACCAATTGTTCTATCTTGTGAACTGTCCAATAGTTTTCCAAAATTGGTCAACCAGGTGTGCAAACCTACAGATCATCTGGTCTGCAGTCACCTATATGCAACTAGGAGTATAAATTTAACAATTTAAAACTGTCCACCCTTATTGTTTGGGCACATATCAAGGAAGGGAGTGTGTTTTGAAAGAATGGATTTAGTGCTCTCTAAAACAGTGGTCGCCAACCAGTGGTCCAGGGACCACTGGTGGTCCGTGAGAAAATTTTGGTGGTCCGCAGAGAAATGTCCCTCCCAAAGCAATAAATCCAGGCTGCGCAGAACACAAGGCTGTGCTGCTCACATGGCCTATGGGAACACAAAGCTTGTGTCACTTGCATGGCGAACAACACGAGGTAGTGAGGGGAGGGGGAAAGGCAGAGGGGAGAACTTGCCCCACTCGCCTCACGCGCCTCACCTGGCCACCAGGCTGCTTCTTTCTTCTTCTGCTTTTGGCTGCATGCAAGGAAAGCAGCAAAGGTCTTTCTTTCTCTCCCCCAAACTCCACCGAAATGAGTCTTTGGGACCCTGCAAGGCATCCTGCTCCAAGAGGCTGCACCAGTGTGATGAGTCTCACAAAGATTTGTTTCTGGCAGAGTTTAGGGTAGAGAAAGAAAAACTTCTGCTGCTTCTGTGCTTTCCTTGCATGAAACCAAAAGTCTCTCTCTCCTCCTGAGAATGGAGCTGGAGACGGTATTCTGCGATCCCAAATAAAGAATGATCAATCGGTAGGAAAACGGGGTGGGGAATTTTCCTGCAGAGTTTTTTTGGGGGGATTTTCCCAGGGTCTCTGGTCCACGGGATTTAAAATTATGAGTTTGGTGGTCCCTGAACTCTGAAAGGTTGGCAACCCCTGCTCTAAAACACACGTACCAATCACAGTGGTGTTTCCTGTCATTTGGTGACATCAAAAAATGAGAAGAGCAAAAAAGCCGGAGAAGTTAACCAATAGTTCTGATTAATATACCATGTATACCTGAAAATAGGATATATAGTCCTGGACTTACAACAATTTGTTTCACGAACATTTGACGTTAAAACAGCATTGAAAAAACATATGGCCAGGTTTCACACTTACAACTGTGGCAGAGTCCCCATGGTCACATGATCATAATTCAGACACTTGGCAACTTTTATATATTTATGAAAGTTGCAGTGTCTGGGATCATGTGATCACCTATTGTGATGTTCTGACAAGCAAAGTCAATGGGGAAGCCAGATTCATTTAACAACTATGTTACTAACTTAACAATTGAGTGATTCACTTAACAACAATGGCAAGAAAGGTTGTAAAATGGAGCAAAACTCACTTAACACTGCCTTGCCTAGCAACAGAAATTTTGGGCCCAATTATAGTTGTAAGTCAAGGATTACCAGTACTATCATTTGACAACACAGGATAAAGAAACGAGATAGTAATAATGGCAACAATAAATATATTATTTGTCTAGTTTTCTGTCAACTTCAGAATTGAAAGAGAGTACTTTAACTGGGTTGTGAGGAATAGCCCAAAATATGATCAGTTACCTCAACTGAGAACCTTAAGAGAGGTTTATAATGACTTGTGACTTGTTATCCTACATCATTTACAACCAAATGCTTCCCAGTCTGGAGGCATATAAAAAGGATAGTCCCTCTCGCCTCTCTTGTTCAACATTTATGTGAAGCCGCTGGGTGAGATCATCCATGGTTTTGGGGTGAGTTACCATCAGTATGCTGATGATACACAGCTATACATCTCCACCCCAAACCACATCAGTGACGCTCTCTCCATGATGTCCTGTTGTTTAGAAGTGGTGCGGATCTGGATGGACAGGAACATGCTTCGACTCAATCCAGCCAAGACAGAGTGGTTGTGCATACCGGCATCCCGGTCCAGTTTTGAGATACCACCGTTGGTCATGGGGGAGGAGGTGTTGCCCCCCATGGACAGGGCACGGAACCTGGGGGTTCTCCTGGACTCACGGCTCAAGTTGGAGGAGCAGGTGGGAGCCGTGGCCAGGGGGGCCTTTGCCCAGGTCCGGCTGGTTCACCAGTTGCGCCCATATCTGGACCGGGATGCCCTACGATCACTCAGCTCGTGGTCTCCCGACTGGACTACTGTAACGTTCTCTATTTAGGGCTGCCCTTGCATACTACTCGGAGGCTTCAGCTGGTGCAGAATGTGGCCGTGCGGGTAGTGATGGGAGCCCCCCGATACTCCCATGTCACACCCCTCCTGCGTGATCTGCATTGGCTTCCGGTTGCCCTCCGGGTGAGATTCAAGGTGCTAGTTTTAACATTCAAGGTCCTGCATGGCATGGGTCCAGGATACTTACGAGAACGACTCCTCCCAGCATCAAGTACCAACCGCCCTGTACGGGCCCACAGGCGGGGTCTCCTCAGGGTCCCATCTGTGACCCAATGTCGCTTGGCAGGAACCCGGGGGAGGGCCTATTCTGCGGCGGCCCCCGCTTTATGGAATCTTCTTCTGCTGGAGCTCCGGTTGGCTCCCGATCTCTGCACCTTCCGCCACGAGTTAAAAACCTGGCTGTTTTTACAATCTGGGCTATGTTGACTCTTGGGGTTTTGTTTTAATATGGGGGTTTTAAATTGCTTATTCGGCTTATAACCTGTTTAATATAGTTTTAAGTAATTTATTGTTGTATTGTATTTTAGTGTGAGCCGCCCCGAGTCCCTTGGGAGAGAGGGCGGCATATAAGTCGAATTAATAAATAAATAAATAAATAATAAAGTAATTGGGGCACTGCAGAAATACCTTCAGTGATACTTTCTATTGTCATGTATGTAATAAAATAAATGTATACCGTATACTTTATTTGCCTCTGCAGGATTTGGGACTTCATAATTATAATTATTTACTTTGTGTGTATCCAATCACACTTAGCCAATAAAGAATGCTATTTTATTCTGTTCTGTTCTATTCTATTCTATTCTATTCTATTCTATTCTATTCTTCTTTTTCCCCATTTGTTAAGTTTTATTTAGCAAAGTGTAGAACTCAGACAAAATCATATCATGACTGTGTTTATGAAACTCAAGAGGCTGGCTTTTGGCTTGGCCAATAAAAAATGCTATTCTTATTCTATTCCTATTCCTATTCCTATTCCTATTCCTATTCCTATTCCTATTCCTATTCCTCTTCTATTCTATTCTCTGTGCTCGCCTCATCCGATGCAGGAAATGCAGATGAATTTGTGAGTGGGGTCACCACCACCTTTCCCTGAAACTGTAAAAATGTATCCTGTAAAGGGGAGCTGCATATCATTTACCTTCATCACCAGCATATTAATATTGACTATCAGCAGCCAAGCAAAGGGCCAGTAGCCTTCCACCCAACAACCTCTCTCATGGTAGACTAAAATTAGCTCTCTCCCAGAGGAACAAGAAGACGTATGGATATGCAGCGTATGGATATGGAGTCCTGTTCCTGGAGTGCACATCCCTTTCCACCATCTTTTCAGATGTGAAGGAGACTTCTTGTTATGTATGTAGGTTTGAATGTCATTGGTTTAGTTTGAATTGTTCTTGTAAAATGTCAAATAGGATTGGTTTAAAAAGTCGGGAAAACCCTGCACTCTGATTGGCTGGCAACTACGACTGCTGGCTATAAGAAGCAGCCATAGCCCAGCCAAGTAGGGTCCATTCGAGCTGTAGTCACTAATAAACTCTTCACTGAAGCTCTTCACGTCTGACTCTTCATGCAAACTTAACACTTCTGACCCTTGTTCTGTACTGAAGCAGGTGGTTTGTGCAAGTTTTGCCCTTCTCTTTCTTCCTTCCCTCTTTATAGCTTCAAAATGAGAGCCAACACGGCACCACTGTTCGATTCTCGAGAGCTGAAGTTTCCTTCCCACAAATGTGCTCCTTGAGACAATGTACGTGGTTTAAGTTTGAGAAATGGAAAATGTTTGATTATTGAACTGGAGCAGCTTATTACCTGTACACTCCAACCATCAATGACAACCAGTTGGCTTCCATAAGCCTCACATCTCTTCTGCGCCTGAGACCAGGCTTCACTCCCCATCTTGAAATAGTAGCATTTTTCTTTGTTCAGCAGCCAACCTTTTGGACATACCTGGCAGCCTGAAGCTATAAAACAGTTGTAGATATTTAAAGACAGACAATCACATATTCTAGAGTTGCTTTTAGTAATTAAACCAATATTACCAATGCTTGTGATAGTTTGGCCCTGTCTGTAAATCTAAACAGTGGTCAGCTCAACATCACTTGTGTCAGGGGCACCTGTGGTGGCCCGGGTGTGGTTGGAGGGGATCCTCCTGCAGCCCTCTGCCAACAAAAATGAAACTTTGGAGGGCTGCATGCAGTCCTCCCGAGCTCCATTTTCATTGGCAGAGGGCTGCAGGAGGCCATCACAGCTGAAAACGGAACCCAGGAGGGCCGCACGCAGCCCTCCTGAGCTCTGTTTTTGCTGGCAGAGGCACCATAGGCTGGCCCTTCGTTGTTTCCAGGGTGGGCCCACAGGCCAGATCTAAACACCCCGTGGACGGGATCCAGCCCGCAGGCCTTGAGTTTGATACCCCTGGTCTATACAGTGTTGAAAATGAAGACTTGGCTCAGGTCCCGATTGGAAAAACTGCAATACTGTATTTGCATCTTTAAAAAAACATCTTAATGGCTTTCAGATATTCTGCTGTGCAGATAATCAGATATGAGACCTCTTGGTTAAAAATTGGCTCTAAGGTTGTAGCTGCTATACTGGCCTCCCTGTTGCTCAACAATATCCCTACCCAAACTGTTAGATTTGTTTGCCAGATGGCTTATAGTTCCTGGGACTTTGATCTGCCCCCAGATGGCAAGAAGTGTGGGTCAGTCCAGGAGTTCCTCACCACCAGGACAATCATGGGCCTAACCTAAGTCACCAAGAGCCTAACACACACTTTTGGGATTATATATTAGACCTGGTTTGTATCCCAGAGCAGTCGCAATCTGGGAATGGAGGATATCACCACCAGTCCTTTGCCATAATTAGATAATTCTCTTTTCAGCTTGCCAATGCTGCTACCATCATGTGGCCAGGGGGAAACTACAGTTTGGTTCACCACAGTTCACTTGGGGATTCCAGGGTGGATTATTATTATTATTTTCCCTCAGGTTCTATGGGTGGTTTGACTGAGGCCCTGATCAGAACCTGGATCCAAATATATTAGTTTGTATCTATCCCCTTTAAATCACCAGAGAAGATGCATAATAATACCATATATAGTGCTGTAACCAATGCTTTGAAGCATGTGGTAAAATTGGGCTACAGTTCAAAACTTGTAGGAGAACTTTCATTTGTACATGTATTGTTTAATTCAAACATCAACCGCCTAGTATCAAACACAAGCTTTCTTCAACACAGCCTCAATTACAAGACTGAGTGCTTAACTCTGAAGGAGTAACATCTTATGAATTGATGGACAGAGGAATTGTATCTTACCATTAATCTGATAAACTGCATTGATTAATTCAATGACCACCTTCCCATTTTCTTCACTTCGAGTGTCTATCTGTTTTATGTTTTCATTCACTAAAAGTACAAATTTACAGGAAAACAATTAAATGGAAATAAAACTAGATATAACAAAACTTTTCCCAATCTGTATCTTTCAGATATGTTGAAACCCTATCCCTATCATGTTCTATTGACAGGGTCGTTGAAGAATTTCAGTCCCAAGACATCTGGTGGGCACCAGACTGAAGAAGATTAGTCACTGATATATTGATGCAGAGGAGAATTCAAAGAAAGAAATAATATTTTCCTTACATTCACACATACATATATAAAGGTCATATAGCATACTCAAGAGAAGATAAGTCTAAAACCATTCTTCCTGTCACTGAGATTTTGATGACAAGCAATATCATTTTCCATCTTCCATCTTTCCATTAATGCAAAGATCGATTTCTGGTAGAACTTGCTTTCAGTATGGCTGGAAAATCATCTTGCTGAAACCATCTTGTCAAAACAAAGTCCAGAGTAGCTTCTGACCCAGCACCATCTTTGTGGCCAGAAATCCAATAGCACGCACATTCAAAATTGAATCACTGTCATGATTGAAATCACACTATATGAATTCAAAATGAACATGTATTAAAAAATTAGTGTGACTGTCTCCCACTCCATAAATTTTAGCAATTATGCAAAATTAAGTAAGTTTATAATTCCTGTTAACCATAAGATTTTGGTTTATTTTCAGTGACAAAAATTATAAATGTATAAGATTGTATCATTATTTTATTTGATATATAGATTAAAAATGATTTTTAAAATATTTTTGCCCAAATAATGCCCATGAATTTGTTAGTTTTCTTTAAGTGGGAGTCACAGAGGTTCATTTCTTATTTTCAGAGATTATAGTACCACAAAGTCTGAGAACTCCTGGTTTCGATATTGAATAATCTTATTGCTTTCCATACATTTCCTCTCATCAACACTGGGAAGGCATGAAAAATGGTTTTTGTTTTATATTTTCTTTCTCATGCCATTTTCTACATGTACAGATGTTTATATATAGGCATGGAAAAGAGGAAAATATCATTATTCTATCCCTTAAATTCACCTCTGCAGTATATGCTTGTGGTGGTAATTTGTCAACTGGGACTTTTGCAGCTGTGCTGAAACCAAAGTTGTTGGACTTTCAACCAGTACAATACTGTCGATACTCTAATTTCAATATCTCTAGAAGACATTTAACACTGAACAGTTTCTTGTTTATTCAGTTGCTAACTCATTTATGCTTCCTTCGCATGTTAAACAGCATCAATATATTGATAATCTGTGGCCATTTTAAATAAAAACACATATTTATTTAAGAAACCCAGAAAAATTAACATCCTTTGACCAATTTATTCCATCTTTCATGAATGTTTTCCACTTATTTTTTTTTTTTTTATTTACGTTCTTATTGACCTGGAAAACTTATAAATTGCCAGGGGAGGGGATCCTACTTTGCTGAAGATGCCATTAATTTCCTTGTTGATGATCAGAATATGAGTCCTTATATTTGGTCAAAATGCTTTTTTGAAAAGCGTTCCTGGAAAACATGTCTGTATACATGAAAGATTCGCACAACTGCTTTCTAACACAAGAGGACAGGAGAGGAATTGGTGGACTGTTGATACTAATGTGTCCCATTCACCCCTCCCATTGATCAGTCACCCAAGGCAGATCCCTCACTTTAATGTAAGACCATCCTTGATAGGGAAAGTTGTCAGAAGAGTCCTTCAGAAAGAAAGAAAAAATAGAGATACAATGAACAGGATCTAGGAACTTAGACTGATGTTGCCAGGAATGACCCACAATTTTCAATTTGGAACAATCCAAACTAAATTTTATTCATGAAATTCCCTATTAGCAAGCTCCTGTATCCACCTTATCTTCCTTTCTCACCAGAAGCAAGCCCATATCTGCCTATAAAGACAACTTACCCTCCTTTTTCAGGCTATTGTGACCTTCCTCCAGCTTTTTTAGGCTGCTATTTATTACTGATTCTGAAGAAGAAGAAGAAGAAGACAGAGTAAACTGCAATGGCTACTTTGGAAGAAAAGGCATTTTTAAGACCTCCGAATTTCCCTATGCAGAAAGAAATAGGAGGTGCTACGGGATTAGGTTATAGCAGTTCGATTTAAAATTAAACGTTGAGACCACAGTGGAAGCCCATTCCTGTAACAAGCAACAGAATGATAAATTCTGCTTAAAATTCCTCAGAGCAACAGTGTAGATATTTCTTTATGTCCCGAGTTTAAAAATATGAATTGCTTTCTCTTCTCCTCCAGCAATCCTTGAAGAGTACTAGTCAGACCTTATCCAATAAGCCAATGTCCTCCTCTCACAGAAAAGAAACACCCCTACCCCCATCCTAAGTAGGCAGGAACTCCCATTGACAAATTGCTTAATTCATTCAACTGGACTGTTAATCATTTTCTCCTTATCAGCCAAGGCATCCAATAGGATAAAGGAGACCAAAAAAAGAGAGAAAAGGTTAAAATAGTGGTTATATGACTTTGGTTGTATGGTCACAGCATCGTCTTGAATTTTTCACCCGCTCCCCCAGACACTGAACAAAATATGGTTGCCCAGCAGCCAAAACAACATGTTGTGATAGTTGGGAGAACAAAAATAAAGAACTCAAGGATGCTTGGCACAAGGAAGGAAAGAAGCGATGAGAAACATCAGTTGAGATATCAGACACAAGATGAAGCTAATGCATACCGTAAGCATCATGGTTGGAGCGGAGCAGGTTCAACTGCTTCTCTGAATTGAGATCTAGAAAGACAGAATATTAGCCTGAGGGACCTACAGTAGTTCAAAGTTGAATGTTTTGCCAGCCAGATAATGTACAATATATGGATTTACTGGAAATTATAAGACAGCTACATCACTTTAAACCCCTACCTGGTCAGGATTAGCTTCAGCAGAAATTTATATACCCAACCCCACTGGAAAATTTTCCCAAAAGACCCAGAGCTTTTTCTCTAAAGATATTAAGTTCTTTGTAATGAGCCTCAGTGGCGCAATGGTTAGAGTGCAGTACTGCAGGGTACTTCTGCTGCCTGCCGGCTGCCTGCATTTTGGCAGTTCAACTCCCCCCAGGCTTCCATCCTTCTGAGGTTGACTCAGCCTTCCATCCTTCTGAGGTCAGTAAAATGAGGACCCAGATTGTTGGGGGCAATATGCTGACTCTGTAAACTGCTTAGAGAGGGCTGTATAGCACTGTAAAGCAGTATATAACTCTAAGTGCTATTGCTACTGCTATCAAAACAAGAAACTGCATGCTTATGGGAGGTTTTTCTCTCTCAATATAGGCCATAATATCTGGGGAGATCCTGATTCAGGACTAACAAACTTATAATAGTAGAATAGGATGGATACACAGAAAAGCTAGCCTATTCTAGAAATCTCAACATGAATGTACTGTTAGCTTGTGTAAGTACTACGTGTACACATCTCAATGAATTCAGAATTGGAAATGTCCACTGTCCAGACCCATTAAAAGGACAATCATTAATTTCTGATCAATATATCTTGCCAAGAAATAGGAAAATATATGAATGCTTTGTGAAATGATGCATTTCAGTTGTATTGTAGTTACTATTATCACCATGAAACTTTGTTGGCTACCATAAGATAGCCTTTGCTAAGGTGAATACCATCCAGATCTATAGAATCAATTTCTAGAATACGGATGAGGGAATTCTGATTGTTGAAATCCATACTTCTTGAAGGCCCTCTGGCTGTGGAAGTCTACACTGATTACAGCAAAACAGGTTGTATTATGTTTTTTCATTGTTTTTCTGGAACTCAGTGGTGAAATATAGGAAAGATATTTTCCCAAAAGACTGTTTATTTGCATCTTTCCCCTTTCATGTAAGTCTACTTTTGCAGTTACTTACAAAATATTTCTGCACACATGAATATGAGTGGTTAGCTGTTTCAATTATTGTTCTTTTAAAATGTATACACACACACACACACACCCCAATATGGAATTATTACCATTTTTAGTCAGCGAAGTTTGATTCAAACGCAGCTCTTCTAGTTCCTTGGAAATCGTAGAATCTGAAGGAATAGGATGACTGAATTCAGACATTGCATCAAACCATGGTTTCCTGGATGAACCATAACTGTCCAGGTTAGCACAACAATTATACGCTAAACCACATATCATCTATTATAATTTACAGTAGCTGGGTATGCACTACTCAGTGAGCCAAACCAATTACATTGCAATCTATGTGAAATTTTTAGCCTGACCAAGACTAGTCAACTTGAAATGAATTAGTCTGATTTTCACTTTGAGAGATAAACAGCCTCATTAGCATGGACAGCAATAGCTTGTGGTTTCCTATGAAAGTTAAAGAGGAATGATCTCAAGCTTATAACAGAAAATAAGTGTCTGATATTTTTCAAATGGTTGTCTTCTTAAAGGATAAATCTGTACTCCACGTTATCAGTCCACCATCTTACATAAAGATTGTTATAATAAAAAGGTACAATTATTGACCAAATTTCTCCAGTTCAACTGGTATTTCCTAGTCTATATTTCAGATTTACATTGTCTTTTGCTAGCATGGAGGAAATATTCCTTCTACAATTAGGAGAAGCAAGACTTGGTAAAAATGAAGGGGTGACAAGCAAAAGACAATCTGAGTGACAGCTAAAAAAAAATCTGAGGTGTCAATGAATAAGATGCATCTATGGAGGAAGACAAGAGGCTCACTAAGAAAAGGACAATGTTTTCATTTAATACAATTGTATCCAACTTTCTAATTAAAAAGAGTGACCAATAGTATCTCTAACAAATAGCTAGTTTATGGAGTGAAGTGTTTTAAAATCTGTAGAGAAAAATGTGAGAAGGGATGGTGATTGGCCACCAGATGTGAGGTTCTAAATAAAGGCTTTCATGTGAAGTGTTCAATTTGGGAATCGCATGACAGGAAAAGAATGTCCATAACCAGGAGGCTGTATTGGGACCTGAGCAAAACCCCCACATTATTTCCTACAGTATTTTTTTTCAATTAGGACATTGAGATCAGTAGTCACAAAAAGCAAATATTCTTCCTCCTATCCCCAAACTTCATCAAACACAAATTAAATTGGATTAAAAGTGAGGTATTTTGTTTGGTTCCATCCAATCAATTCCTGTCAGCAAGGCTAATAACAAGAGATAATGGCAATAACTGATAATATCTGTGCAAATATTTCAGTGACAGAACAGCTACATCTTGTATAAAACTGAGTAATAGTTTTTAGTCAATATATTTCATAGAACAGAATAACAGAATTGGAAGGGACATTGGAGGTCACCTAGTCCAACCCCCTGCTCAAGCAGGAGAGTCTATTCCAAATATTAGCCTCTACCTAGGACCAAACTCACAGCCTCCTAATTGTGAGGCAAGAGCTCTACCTCTAGGCCACCAGAGCTATTTAGTGGGTTGACTCTCTAAAAATAAATTATTTTCTAATGTACATATAATTGAAAACATAACTGGGATCATGGGTGGGATTCAAAATTTTTAACAACCGGTTCTGTGGGTGTGGCTTAGGTGGTGGGTGTGGCTTGGTGGTCATGTGACTGGGTGTCTGTGGCTTGGTGGTCATGTTATTGGCTGGGCGTGGCCAACTCAATTTCACATTGAGGCATCTCCTCGCCTGGCCTCTCATGACTGTGGGGATGCTGCAACAGTCGTAAGTGTGAAAAATGGTCATAAGTCACTTTTTTCAGTGCCATTGTAACTTTGAATGGTCGCTCCACACAAGCAAAGTACCAGCAAAGGAAGGGGGGAAAAAACTCCAGAGAAGTTCCAGAGACAGGAAGTCTAGTCCTGCCAAGAATGTAATAAGGGTTAACGGAGAGGCAGTTTCTGTAAGCAACACCAGAATGTTTCCTTCCTGCCTTCCTTACAGGATTAGGCCAGTAATTTCTTCTAACAACCGGTTCTCCGAACTGCTTAGAATGTTAACAACCGGTTCTAGTGAATAGGTATGTAGAATCCCACCTCTGACTGGGATGCTAGAATTTTTTTTAAATAAAGGTGTCTCTCACCTCCCAAAATTCCCCAAGCCTGGGGGGGAATTGTGGAAAAAGCAGACTTAACACATCTGAAGGGAATACTATGAGGTTGATCTTCCTTACTAATCTGATATGTAAGGCACCAGATTATACCCTATTCTCTTTCTTTCTCTTCACATCCAAGATCTGCTATTTTAGAATGGAGATAGATGAGCCAGCTTTTGACTCAGAAGACATACATTTTGATGCCATTACAGCAACAATGATGGTCCACAGCAAAAACGATGCAATGGTCACAAGAGAAAAGATCGGAAGGGATACTCCTGAACCACCTCGGCAGCTTTGTGGCAGGAAATTACCTGTGGACAAAAAATATGTGTTTTATGAAACCTACAGTGGTAAAACTAGGATAAGAATTCTATATTAATACCATAGAACAGGGATGTCAAACTCACGTCATCACAACATCATCTCATGATGTATTGTGACTTTTCCACCCTTCGCTAAACCGGGCATGGGCGTGGACAGCACATGATGCATCCGACCAGTGGGCCACGAGTTTGACAGCCTTGCTATAGAAGAAAAACTCCACAAAGTTTCAGACACACTAGCTAAAATCCCATTCATTCTAGAATAATATTTGTATTAGCTTTTCTCTATAGCAGCAAAACATGCTTTTATACAGCTGATTTCCTACATGGTATAAACTTTTATAATCATTAGGCACTTTTTTCAACACATATATGAAATGGGCTATGACAGAGATGAGAATGTGCACAGGGAAAAACTACCTTTGAAATGAAACACAATACATCAGAGTCAATGTTCTTAAACAACTGCACAATAAGAAAATTACTATTTCTCCACAGCTTACTGCAGCATTCATCTATTTGGATGAATGCTGCAGTAAGTTGAATGCAGCACACATCAATTTGAATGGACCAAATGGCTAACACTGTATTTCCTGGTAATCCTCTAAGGCAGAAAGTCAATATGATAATGTCCATAAGACACCAATCCTATCATAATGTCCACCGTTGTCCCAGTCAAGTTCTTTTGATGCGCTCTCTCCCTCTCTCTCTCTCTCCAGTCCATTGCTCATGTTTTCAAATAAAATAATTATTTCATCAATAACTGCTATGGAAAATAATATTGATGAGAATATGATTGTTGATAGGAGTGATGGCATTGTAATAATACAAATATTCCTAGCCTGCTCATCCCCAAATTTCATTTCCCAGGCTTCTGTGCAGAAGGAGAAAGAGATTCTAAACAGAAAAAATAATTTACTCCATCAATAATTGCTATGGTAAATCGCTTTATTTCAAAATATGCTCTTGAATGGAAAGTCAGCTACAGTATAATTTTTTAAAAATCTTTATTTGCAGTGAACAAGAGTTGATGTATATTGTGTATTCTGTGTCTATTTCAGCTCATGTCATTTACCATAGGTACATTCAATTGCCCCTCTGAATGTGATTCTCCATCATCCCGATTATGGTTGCCCCAAAAGTGCTTTATCCAAAAGGCAACCAGACTTTCTTGGCTTTTTTTTCCCTTTAAAAATATTTCACTTTTAATCCAAGAAGTTTGGATGTTCCGAGGAAAATGTTTTCAAAGGAAAAAAAAAGACAGTCCAGTTGCCGTCTGGAAAAAGCACCTTTAGCTGTCCCTCTGTCTGAACCTTAGAGATCATTTCCGTGTTACAAAGGAGTTTTTGCCATGGTTTCTGTTTTGCACTCCTAGTCTCTCTTTCTGCACAGAACCCTGAGAAATGAAATCTGGGGCAAGCGGGCTAGGAGTGTTTATACTATAGCAATAATCTGTCAGTTCCCATTAACTGTCACACTCTCACCAATATTATTTAAAGATATTGATTTTAAAAAGTTATGAATGTCTGCTAAGAAAATGCTAGTTTTCCCTTGAATCTTTTAAAAGCAACATCATTTGTACTGCATACCTCCCGTGTTAAGTTTTGAATATATTTTTAGAAATGCCTGAGGTATTTATAAAAAATCAGTCTATGTACCAAACCATTTTATCTGTGAGGTAAAATAGGCAAGGAAAAGATTAATTCTTTGATCTCTCAAGTACCACATTAGGCTCTTTTCTTCATCTGATCTATGTAACTTTAGAGGGAAATGATGATATCTACTTCCAGCTGAGTAGCACAGAGAAGGTTTCTCAGCAAAAAAGCAGAAAGATAATGGCTAGGATGCCATTTTTAACCTCATCAGTTCCTAGAATTCCTTGCGGGAAACCTGTTATAGCTAAACTGTTTTAAACCTCATGAGAAATCTTAAAAGTACATGAATTAGATTCGCTCATCTTCTCTCAGTTCCAGAACACATGTGAATCCCTTGTGTTCGGAATCATTATGAAACTTGCTGATCCAACAAAAAAGGTGACCAATTGATCACAGACTGATGGAAGCAGGAAGCAGCTGTCTTTGGTATGACCCAGAGAAAGGGAACAAACTGATTGTCCTCTCAAATATTGCACAACAAAAATCATACGGCTCCAGGCTTTCTACAGTGGAACAGAAGTGCATAGAAAGCTGCCTTAGGGTGGAGCCAACTATTTGAACTGAGATTACTGTGATCCACCTTACCAACGCAGAGTTTAGAAACATCAAAAAGGAAAAATGCTCATTCTTTGAACAGTTAACTTATGTGGGTGTGATGACGTTCACATTATTTATGCCTACTTTATAAGGATAAGCTTAGAAGCCTTATTTCATAGAATTACTGAACTAGAAAAGTCAATTGAGGTCATCAACTCCATCCCTCTTCCCAGTACAAGAATACAAATTAAACCACCCCTGAGAAATGGTTCCTAATTTAAACTTGGCAACATCTAATGAAAGGCAATGTTTAAGAAAGTTTGGTTGCTATCTCCTTGCTGATAGAAATGCAGATCAAACATTGGAACATAAATGTAAAGAGATTAGGCTTTGTCTTCAGGTTCAGGCTGGGACTATAGGCCTTTCATTGGGTTAGATCACTGACCCATCAACTTCAGGGTTAGCTAGAATTGACTGAGCTCAAGACAGAGGATCCTCCCTGCTTACCTTAGAACAGGGGTCCCCAATCCCCAGTCCGTGGACCGGCACTGGGCCACAGCATGCAAGAAACCGAGCTGCACAAACAAGAAAAGCCCCATCCGTGGGATGCAGGTAGCATGCAGAACCATGCCCCCTCTGGTCAGTGGGAAACCCTCTCTCCACAGAACTGGTCCCTCCACGGAACTGGTCCCACTGCCTTAGAAGACCATTAAATCAGAGTTTCCTCGTATGCAAAACCATGAGAAACAGAGTTACAGCAGCTCATATCCCTCCGTATCAGCAAAGAACAGTTACTCTCAATAAGCATGTACCTCAAGCAGCTAGAATTCCTCCCTCATTCCTTTAAATTGCTAGGTGGATGGAATGTTTAAATGTTCGGAAATAAGTGAAAATGGAAAGAGTATCTTCTCAGATACCCATTAATTTCCCATAAAATGCACCTTTGCAAATTTTTTCCCCTGTTTATAATCCAATTTTGCACAAATCCAATCATTATTATTATTATTATTATTATTATTATTATTTATTGGACTTGTATGCCACCCCATCTCCAAAGACTCGGGGCGGCTCACAACTAAAACATACATTGACAATAAATAGCTAAAAAGAATTAAACAGACACAAGCCCAATAATACCAAATTTAAAATGAATTAAAACCATCCCATCCCCGCCCCCCCGAGAGGCAGTCACAGCCCGGTTTGGTTGAATAACCAGGTCTTCAAATCGTGGCGGAAGGTGCAGAGGTCAGGGGCCAAACGGAGCCCCAGTAAGTCTCATCATGGTGAGTGAGGCTTATTGTCAGACACCGTAACTATAAGAATTCATATTATTGAAGAAGTTGTGGTGTTCTATACCAAACTGGCAATCATTTTCATGAATAAGTTCCTAAACAGCTGGCGGGAGTTTGTGCTGCCATTCTAAGCTGCTCTCCATTTGGCTCTGAAAACAGCTGTTTTTCTGGAAACTCTCCCCCCAGAAGCATACATTAAAATTTCTGAATCCAGCTAGAGCCAGCAATTACCTGCTGTTTCGAATATCTTGCTTGGCTTCTTCCCCTGTTCCTCGGGTTCCTCCTCGCATCTCTTATAGATACCCTGTGGTGATGACATTTTTCTCAGTCTTTGAAAGCTGTGGGACTTTCAGCTATTTATTATAGTCTAAAGTTCTCTCAAACTTTTTCTGAGGAAAGGAAATGAGCATGAGCAGTCACTCTTCCCCTTTTTAGCTCAGAACTTCTACGAAGTTCTTAAAACCTTCCTCTGAAAAGCCGGAGATCATCCTAATGCACTGGTTAACATGCCCTCCTAAGGGCTACGTTGGAATATGATGTCTAGTACTGCTTCAGTATTAAAGTGTCTGCTTTGTGCATGTCAGAATGAGTTCACAGAACTGAGTACCTTTCAAGCCAACTGCCAATGTTGATTGGAAAACCCAGTGCTATGCAGTATCAATTGGAATGATGGACTCCTCCACTTGGCAGCATTAAAGTGCTTTCCTGTTGCACAGGAAAATATGCCAACATATTGCAAATATGCCAACATAAAAATATACCTGGATTTCTACCTTGGCAATGAAGCAGAATATGGATTCTGTTCATAGGAAACATGAGGAACAGGAAAAGCCTCTTTTAGTGATTGGCACCAATAGCAGAATGCCTGTGGAACTTCTGTTGTACTTCAGTGACATGGCGTGGAGTTTCCATTCTGTGGAATTCAAAAACTGATACCAAAGGAGTTTTTCTTCCCTGCTTCATCTCCACTTGCTTCTTGGGGCAGAGAAGTACAAGTAGTCCTTGTTGAGTGACAATTGGGGCTGGCAACTCTGTCAATAAGCGAAGCATTCACTAAGAGGGAGATCACATGCGCTTTTCTTTTCCTCACTCCCCTGCACTTTGGAATGCTCACTGCAATGATGCTGGGATAATTAGCCAGAAGAGATTTAATATTTATATTAAATTCATTATATTCATTGGAGAGGAAGGGATTACAAGAGAGTAAGCAGGCACACATTGGGGAATGTTGTGGAGTGCACTAGTGGTTTCCAGTGCCAGAACATTGCTTTCAATGTGTACCCCATTGTGTGCCTGCTTGCTCTCTTGTAATCCTTTCCTCTCTGCTCTGGTGGGGTTGGGGCAGAAAAATAATAGTCAGGAACAGGACATAATGTACCGACAGTGATCATATGACTGAGGGACAGCTCCGTTGTAACTTCAGACCATTGCTGAACAAAAAAGTAAGCACGGACTACCAGTACAGAAGAACAGCTCCTTCAAAGACACTTCTCCTGGCACCAAGAAGAATAAATCTCCAACAATCCTTTACTAGAAAAAAATGGCTAACCAGTCAATTCCTGCCACTCTCATATAGTAAAGCATAGAAGGAAGTGAATCTTCTTGGTGCTCAGAGGACTGCAAACCACTTCCCCAATTCTCCCTCCCATTCCCTGCCTCTCTTGCTTGCACCCAAAGAAAATGACAGACCAAATTTGAGAAGTAGAGCAGACAAATAGAAGCTGTCTCTGTGTTGGCGTGGATAAGTTTAAAGCAGTATTGTCCATGTACATCCTCTACATGTGATAGTTGGAGCGTCTCCGTTCAATAGTTAGCAAGCAATGTAGAAGAGCTCCGACACACAGTCATGCCACGACCCTGAGAGAGGTTCAGAAATCATATTGCAGATATTGGAAGCAGAATCAGACCTGTCTCCTGGAGTGATTTGGCTACACATGACTTACTGTTTGTTGAATATGAAAGATTCACTCACTGTACAAACAGCAGAGACTCAAATAAGCATACGTTTGCTGTCTATGCAGATACTATATTCTATGTGTACAGGGCATAATTCAATTTTTCATGTATGTGCAGAAAAGCATCTTCCCAAGGCTTAGCTAATATGTGCTTTGAATGCAAGAGGACAACCTATCAAAGTAGCTAATTCTACTGAAGAGTTACTTGGCCTTCTTTTGCTTCACCAGGAAATAAGCTGGACAATAATTGGAGAAAGCCATGTTGTGCTGCAGGCTAGAGGAGCAGATGGATGGACAGATATAGACCAATCTATTTTTTTTATAGGTTTACAATCAAAGACAAAAGAGATTAAAAATTCTAATGGAGATCGGCAACAGAAAATGGCCATTCTTCCCATGCCATCAAGATTCTTCCAACGTGTGAGTCATGGCTGTTGGGGAGTGGAATTTCAGAAGAAAGAGGTTGTGAAACTAATGAGACCCAGAAAGTCATTTTTGGTTGAATTCATCCCTCTGCCATTTCTCAAGAAACGGCATTCTTTATAATTATGTAACTAGTAGGATGCTTCTCCCTCTTTGCTTTCTACTTCTTGACTGGACTACATGAGTCATAATAATTCAAAGAAAATGATAAACTTCATACAGCTCTGACCTAATTTTTCTATAAAAGGGGGGTGTCCCATCTTCTTGATATCTATCATAAATTATCCTTCTTTCCAACACTTTTTCATTCTAGAACTTTCCTGATGTATGCAGTATGTAGTCTTTACAAGGAGAAATGAGCTGAACGGAATAGATGAGCTAGGAAGCTGAAACATCTTATAGTAGCATCTTTCTCCTTTTTTTCTCATTCTAATGCCCTTATTTTTTGGAGATCCTTCTCATCTGAAGTGAAATGTGTGCATCTGAGAAGGCCTCTGAATCCTGTCAGCAATCTTGGAAAGTACTCTTAAGAAGGTAGGCAGAAGTGGATTTCTATCTAGGAATTTCTGATAGGAAATTCTGGGCATTACATATAATACTTTTGTTAAAGCCCACTTGTTTAACTATTAAGCCTGGTTTTTTGGTCTTGCTTAAAATAACATTGATATTGACAGTCACCTTCACTCTTACAAACTAATCTGACTTCATTTCTTCCACTCCTACCTCCACACAGCAACAAACAACCATTGTTAGAGCTATTGGGGAAAGTGCCTAGTTGCAAAACTGCCAACATGTTAGTGGTGGTATATTATTTGTTGTTCACAACAATGGGTATTTCTAGGCACTTGGTTATCCAGTCATGTGGCAAGGACTTGAATCTTTTCTTGTAATCAAAGCAAGTTACCTTCAAGTTGATCTTGCCTTGCAGTTTTTTACAATCAAGTTGCCAGTTAGGAGCTGATGTTTTGTTCTTTTGTTGTTTGGGCCTTTTCCTTTCTGCTCAGGTGGAAACACCTTGGTTTGTAATTGCCTAGTGCTTCCTCTTTTGATGGATTTTTCATTCTCGGGTAGGTTCTGCCAGATGTTAACCAATCTTCAATTTCACCTCTTTGCACTATGTTGTTAAACTGCTTGGCAACCAATGGGTGTAGGCCAGTCAGATGTTTCAACTAAAAACTGAGCAGTTCATCTTCATCTGATGCTGACCAATTCTTGATCTTCCTTGTCTTTTTCTCTACCATTTCAGTTTCTGTTTGTTCTTACCTACCTCCTTTAGCCATGCTCTATTCTTCTTATTGAATTTATTTGTCCCATAGCTGCACCTAGAACTGCATTTCAAAGCAATCTTTCCACTGATGGATTGGAGGCTTCAAATGGAGATATCGTGCATGCATGTACATACACACACACACACACACACACACACACGTATATATATATATATATACATAAATGTAGGTCTTGGTGTATTCGGGTCTTGTCCCGTGTAAGATTGAGAATACCTTGGCAACGTTTCGATGAAATCTCATCCGTCATCTTCAGGCTGGTGTCTTCAGCTTCGTTCTTCTGGGAGAAGTGTGTGATAGTGGCTGTTTTTCCCTTTTAAACTCCAGAGTTGGCTGTGTTGTTACTTCTTGATTGGTTGATGGAGTTGATGTATGCAGATTGGATGGCTTTTTCCTCAACCAATCAAGAAGTAACAACACAGCCAACTCTGGAGTTTAAAAGGGAAAAACAGCCACTATCACACACTTCTCCCAGAAGAACGAAGCTGAAGACACCAGCCTGAAGATGACGGATGAGATTTCATCGAAACGTTGCCAAGGTATTCTCAATCTTACATGGGACAAGACCCGAATACACCAAGACCTACATACCTTTACCTGTGAAAATCTACAAAAACAAATATACATAAATATATATGCTTTTATGCATCTACCTCAGCCTAGTCCAAGCACATTTGTTTTATTTAGAATTCAGAAGTACTTAAGAGGATAGCACCACCAAATTATTAGGTCAATTATTAGCATAAATCTTTTCTCTGCAAATCTGCCTTTTCTGCATCTTCCAGCACTTCAATTCTACATCACTGGCAGTCACTCCCCATAAGCTAAAAGAAAGTGGCCTGGATTTGAAGCAGTGGTCCTGATTTATTGGGCCACTACTTTGGGATCAATGGTTTCTGTTATGTATGTAGGTTTAAATGTCATTGCTTTAGTTTGAACTGTTCTTGTAAAATGTTAGAAATGATTGGTTTAAAAGTCGGAAAACCCTGCACTCTGATTGGCTGGCAACTGCGGCTGCTGGCTATAAGTAGCAGCTACAGCCCAGCCAAAGTGGGTCTGTTCTGAGCTGTAGTCACTAATAAACAAAGAGCTTGTAGCACTCCGCGTCTGTCTCTTCATGCAAACTTAACACTGGCGATGAGGATGGGATTCCCCTGAAGAAGATGGCAACGCAGAACAAAAGAAGAGTGAGATGGCTGCACTGAACACCTCCCCAGCCCCGTTCGATCTGACGGCAGAAGACTGGGAGTCGTATGCAGATCGTTTCCAAATGTATCTGGAAGGAAACGATCTTGCCGACATTTCTGAGAAGCGGAAGAGGGCAGTCTTTCTCACGCACTGCGGTCCGGCAGTTTTCAAGATGGCGAAGGCATTGGCGGGAGCTGCAGATATGAAGGTAATGGAATGGCCTGTCTTAGAAAAGTTGTTAAAAGCCCATTACGCCCCACAAGTATCGTGCCTCATTAAGAGACACGAGTTTTACCGTCGGGATCAAGGGGAAAGCGAAAACGTAAATGACTTCGTGGCAAGTTTAAGAGACATTGGGGGTGCATGTGAATTTAACAATTTAGAAGAGGCCATGCGTGATCAATTTGTTCTGGGCCTTAAAGAAAAGGTGCTTCAGAGCAAGTTATTACTAAGACCTAAGATCACGCTGAAGGAAGCCATAGAAGAGGCCTCTTCAGCAGAAGCTACCAAGTCCTCAGCAGCAGCCATGAAGAAAATCAACAAGGCCACAAGCCATCCTGATGTGGAAAAGTCCACAACAACTCATTGTGAGCAAATAGATTCTGAGTCAGACTGTAGTGAGGTGGAGGAAGGAATTTCCAGACTCAGAATGGAGAGGAAAAAGAAAGACTTAGGAAGAAAGAGGTAAGATTTCTACTGCAGAGGGTGTGGGGGAAGCCACCTCCGCACTGAATGCAAGTTTTTAGACACCATTTGCCTCCGTTGTGAGAAAAGAGGACACCTAGCAAGAGTCTGCAAATCATCCAGCACTCCACCCATCAGAAGAAAGTTTGCTACAAGTAAAGGCAAAGAATTCAAGCCTAACAATCTCAGTGAGAAAATTGGGCACAGCACAGAAGCAAATGGGAAGAATGAAACTCATCAAACAGTCACCATTGGTCATTCATCACCTTTAAGAAGCAGAAAAGTGCATGTAAAGGTACTGATTGAAGTGCCAAATGGAAGTGGACTCAGGCTCATATTTATCTATGGTGTCATGGGACACTATTCACAGACTACTCCGAAACATTCAGAAGAAGCATTTCCAGAAGCATGCACGGACTCTTAAAGACTACCAAGGGAACAAGATTCCAGCAGTTGGAACAAGAGAATTCAACGTGAAGTTCAAAGGCCACACCAAACGCTTGCCCCTGACCATCGTGGACAAGGATCGCCCAAGCTTGCTGGGACTTGAGTGGTTCAATCCACTAGGCATCGAGGTGACTGGCATCAATCATGTGAGCAACACTGAATGGGAGGAGGCTTTGAAGTCTGAGTTTCCAGAGGTCTTCAGCGACGGATTGGGCAAGTATATGGGGACCCCTATCACTTTCAATCTAGACCCCAAAGTGCCACCGATCCGTTTAAAGGCCAGAAGGGTCCCATTTGCCTTAAAGGAAAAAATTGATGCAGAATTAGATAAACTAATAGCCCAAGGGGTTTTAGAGCCCACTGATCACTCCAGGTGGGAGACACCTATAGTCACACCAGTCAAGACTGATGGGTCAGTAAGAATCTGTGGAGACTATAAGGGGACATTGAACCATGCGCTACAACAGAGCACATATCCAGTTCCAGTGGTGCATCATTTATTACATTCCCTTGGTGGGGGCACAGTCTTTGCCAAATTGGATCTGGCCCAGGCATATCAACAATTAACAGTTGATGATGCCACTGCAGAGGCCCAAACCATTGTGACTCATAGAGGTGCTTTCAAATGTAAAAGGTTACAGTTTGAAGTAAGTGTGGCACCAGGCATCTTCCAAAGCCTTATGGAAAGGATGCTGCAAGGACTGCCAGGGGTAGTGCCTTACTTTGATGATGTGTTAATCTCTGCTGAAAATGACATTCAGTTAAAATGAGAGACTCAGAGAAGTTCTAACCAGATTCAAAACAGCGGGGTTAAAGGTCAAAGAAGAAAAATGCACTCTTAGAACTGACAAGGTAGAGTTCTTGGGCTATATGATTGACAAGCATGGCATCCACCCTACAGATGCCAAGGTTCAGGCAATCAAAGAAGCCCCCAGGCCAAAATGCAAAACAGACTTGCAAGCTTTCCTGGGACTCATTAACTTCTATCACATGTTTCTACCTCAGAAGGCAACCATTGCAGAACCACTACACAGATTGCTAGACAAAAAGTCTGTTTGGGTCTGGGGCAGAAAAGAACAAGCTGCCTTTAACACAATTAAGAGACAAATCACGTCTGATGCTGTACTAATACAGTTCTCTGAGAACTTGCCGGTTGTTCTGACTTGTGATGCATCCCCTTTTGGAGGGAGGGTGTTGAGCCACATGCTTCCCAGCAGAAGGGAAGCCCCTATTGCATTTTACTCTCGCACTTTGTCCAAAGCAGAGAGGAACTACAGCCCACTTGACAAGGAAGCTTTGGCAATTGTAGCAGCTGTCAAGAAATTCCATGAGTATCTATATGGGAGAACATTTACTATTGTCACAGATCACAAACCTCTGTTAGGCATTGTGGCAGGGGACAAACCAACGCCTACAATCCTGTCACCAAGAATGCTGAGATGGACTGAATTTCTTGCTGCTTACTCATACAAACTCATCCACAGGCCTGGAAGAGACATTGGGCATGCAGATGCTTCAAGTCGCTTCCCACTTCCTTCACACACTGAGGATCCTGCTCCTGAGACTTACACCTTTTTCCTAGAAACTGTTGCCAAGCTTCCACTACACGCTGCTGAAATTGCCAGAGAGACTGCCAAAGACACTTTATTGGCTCCTGTTATAGGCTGGATTAAGAAAGGTTGGCCATTTCAAGATCTACCTCAACTTGCCCAACCTTTTAAATCCAGGCAAACTGAATTATCTGTATTAACAGGATGTATTTTGTGGGGTAACAGGGTGGTTATTCCTGCAAAACTGCAAAAAGAGGTTTTGGAAATGTTACATGAGGGTCATCCAGGTATTGTCAGAATGAAGGGATTGGCCAGGAGTTATGTATGGTGGCCAGGTATTGACAAAATGGTTGAAAACTGGGTTGCATCTTGTCCCAACTGTCAGGTAGTCAGGCCTGCCCCACCTCTCCCCCACACAGGAATGGGAATGTCCTAGGGGCCCATGGTCCAGGATTCACATTGATTTTGCTGGCCCTACCAGAGGGCACACCTTTCTTATTATAGTAGATGCATATTCCAAATGGCTAGAGGTCATCCCTATGGCATCCACCACAACTGATGCTGTCATCAAACAGCTTAAAAAGCTTTTTGTAACTCACAGGTTACCTGATGTACTCGTTTCTGATAATGGTCCTCAATTTACATCCAACCTTTTTGAATCATATCTAGCACAGCAGGGTATCAGACATGTCCTGACAGCCCCTGGGCACCCTTCGGCTAATGGCCGGGCTGAACTCATGGTACGTTTTACCAAGGAAAAACTTCAGCAGTTGGGTCTTGGGGACATCACTGAGAAAGTTGAAAAACTTCTCAGTGTCCAGCATATCACTCCTAACCCATCAACTAACTTATCCCCAGCAGAGTTGTTGATGGGTAGGAAACTCAGGTCTCCCCTTGACCGCCTTCATCCCACTTACGCACCCAACGCACCACTAGATTCCACTAGCAAAGTTTGCACGTTCACTGTGGGTGATTCTGTTTATGCTAAGAACCTTATGGGTGAACCTTCATGGATTCCTGCTGAAATAACCCAAATCACAGGCCCTCGATCTTACAGGGTACAAGCAGAGGATGGTGTCCTCTGGAGCAGGCACATTGATCAACTTAGATCCAGATTACCTCAGGAACATTTCAATTGTTCCTCTCTAGCTCCCATACCTAATACCTTTTCTAGGGGAAGGGAGGATCATGAGGATAATCAGCAAGCAAGAATCAACCCCATGTGTAATGAGCCATTACGACAGGAACCATTCCAAAACCTGTCACAATGCCAAAATCCATCCTTACAAGTGGAAGATTGCACATCACTACCTGACTTAGGTGCTGACATTGGGTTGGAGATGGGTTGGGAGGAGAGACCAGATTGTAACAATCAAACAGGGCCTTCTTTTACTAGAAGTCCAAGTAGGGAAATGTCAACAGACACATTTCCTCTCTCACTGGGTGAGAACATTAAAACATCTGAACCACAAAGGTCTCAACGTACACGTAAGAGCCCCACCTATTTAAAAGAATACATTAGATAGGTTGGGGTTTGAGTATGGACTGAACTTAGTGGGGAGGGGTGTTATGTATGTAGGTTTAAATGTCATTGGTTTAGTTTGAACTGTTCTTGTAAAATGTTAGAAATGATTGGTTTAAAAAGTGCGGGAAAACCCTGCACTCTGATTGGCTGGCAACTGCGGCTGCTGGCTATAAGTAGCAGCCAGCCCAGCCAAAGTGGGTCTGTTCTGAGCTGTAGTCACTAATAAACAAAGAGCTTGTAGCACTCCATGTCTGTCTCTTCATGCAAACTTAACAGTTTCCAGGGTCCTGTGGATTCTTTTCCACCTTTGAGGATAGCCTTCTAAAAGAGCTGTAGCCACAACTCATTGTAGCCTCAACAACAGCTGTTGTCGCATTATTGCTAGACACCTGTCCACAAAAAGGAAGCAAAACAAAAGGAGATCTGATGACTTCCTGGAGAAATGAAATCCAGAGACCATGTTAAGAACTTGAGAGCTCTATTTTAATCCATTCAGAATCTCTCTCCTTCTCAAGTCTATAACCAGAAGCCATGTACGGCAACACAATAAGCAGGGAAGCAGATCTTCCATGCAAACCTTGCCGTTCCCTCCCTCCTGAACCTGCAGAGCAGAGTGGGCTCAGCATTGAAGGTAATTGAGTTAAAATCTGGCTGTGGAGGGGTGGAGGGGGAATGTGATATGGCACACTTCATAATGTACATAATGGGCTTCACTGGCTGTAATGTTGGTTTGTAGACTGCCATCTATATGGAAAATGTATCTAAAGCAGGATTAAAAGATACGAACATGGGATCTGATTTGATCAATTCCAGGAGGGAAATGAAAGGCTGAATGGAAATCTGGGATGAGACCACAATCTACTTAGAATGGCCAGACAGAGAAAAGATTTCTGTACTTGTAAAAGTTATGTAGAAGAAAAAATTGCTCTAGAACCACAAGCTATTCTTGTTGAATTTTTTTTCATATTTATTGTTGTTAAAAATGTAAAGCCTTATCCTTCTATGTATCTTTTCTACAAATATCTTCATTGAAGATTCACTAACGGTTTTTATAATGGGACCATTCCCTGTGCTGAGTTGTGAACATCCTTGAGTTGGCAGGAAAACTATATTGACAAAAATGCGCTATGCTTATTCTGTCTGTATTGCATCTAGTTTGATTCAGTGCCAAACAGTGCTTTCCTCATTATGCACCTATAGCATAAAACAGGAGGCATTACTTAAAACAATTGATTCCTTTGAATTGGCTTCCCTTCTAACATCTCAACTGGAAGCAAAATGTTTATCATGACAGTGATATGGGAATAGTTCAAATTCAGCAAATATGAGTTCCTGTGCCTTTGCTTTTGATAGACTAACTGCTGGGAAGTGAATGAGGTCAGACATGCAACCACACAAACCCTCCCACAGTCATGCAGAAGCTGACTTGGCTATTTCCAGGAATGAGACGATGGTAAAGCAGTGGAGTGCCATTAATTTTTTTTTGTCTGATCAAACTTCCCCCCTCCCCAACTTGTTGAAATTTAGTGTGTTGCTTGAGCAACGAAGTTAAAGGGTAGCATCTAAACAATGTTTGCACCTTGTGCCCAATCCTTGTGCCAAAATTTTCATAAATCCCAAGGTTAACTTATTCCATTCACTTTGGAACAGATTATGATAACTGCAGTGCAGAAAGTAACTATGACAGTATCTCGCTACCTTGTGAAAGGAAGACACCAGCTAAACCATTGGATCCTGATATAAAGGCTGTTACCGGTATGATATCTGTATTAGTAAATCTGTTTCAATTTCACTTGCAGTCTTTCCTTCCGAGGAGTCTTTAGCAGAATCCAGCCTCAGCTTTGACAATAGAAAGAGCTGTCTTTACTCTCTTTGATGCTTTGTTTTAGGTTGCCACATATTTTGAAGAACAGAAATAGTAGTGTAAAGATGCTTAAATTGTAATTTGGATGCCAATATCATAAACTCAGGGAGTAAAATTGGAATTGCCAGGCCTTTGCAGTGTCATTGTAAACAACTAATGAAGATAGTCTCACAGCTGTTTTTTGCATTCTTTACCTTTCAGTTTCTTATTATTTTGCAAATTCAGAGGGGGAGGCTGTATCAATTTTCATGCACATTTGTCCTTGCAAAGCACATTTTCTAGAGTTGCTATTTCAAGCTGTTTCTTCCTATTATCTTGTGCATATGTTCCCTTAAAACGTTTTGTTTGCTTTTTTTAATGTTCACATTTTGTGCACAATTTTGAGCTACAATTGCATTTCAACCTTCTGAAAAGTAAATTGTGGTATAAAAAATTTCAATTTATATATACAGTGTGTCTGACAAATGCCTAATGTCATATTCCATTTCTCTAAAATGGAAAGCAAACACTTTATTGCTTGAGATTTGGTGCCATTCATATGGAAGGAAGAAACAATATTTGCAGAGAAGGTTGTTTCTACAAGAGATTTTCTAAACCTCTTATAGGAGCAACCTTTTTCAATTCACTCAATATTTTCAGTTCAAACACCCTTTTTCAATTCACTGCAGAATGCTCTAAAAACAGGCAGTCTGCAAAAGAGAAGTATTGTTCTATATCTAGCCTCAATGTATTATTCTGCATTTTACCAAATGAAGGCATTTTTCCCTTTCAAAATCTGTAAACTTGTTCACACAATTATAACATTGGAAACCTCAGCCATGCTTTGCAGCCCATGAAGCCAATCTGATTTACACTGAACTCTTAGCAAGGCTCTAGTCATACATGAGACTCATCATCTGGTCCATGGAGGTTTCAATGTCCTGGGGCTTATACTTCTTCAAACCTAATCTTCCTTCATGCCCACAAAGGATTCTGTAATGCAAACTTGGTGTCAGGATTCTGGCAGTTACCCCAATTAAATCATGAATCTCGAGCCAAATTTCCAAAACTTCAAAAGGATTTATTGGGAGTTAACATGTCCGGCACTGCCTGAGTGTAGCCAACTCTGAGACATATAATTCATTGTCACTCTTGACCCTGTCCCCCGCCACCCCGGGTGTATAATAATTCATATTCTCCAATGAGGCACATCTATAGCCAAGAGCCATCAATCATGTTCTCCAGTTAGATATTTGTGTGGCAGAAACTTCAGTCATCTAGTTACTATCTTTGAAAAACTATTTATGGAATGCACTTTTGATTTCCAAGCTGCCACACTGCTCTTTCAAACTCCTTTCTCCCCTCCCTTTTGTTGGCAACTCTAAAAAGACCATAGAAATATTTTATGAGTTGACACTTAGCATGTTATCAGGTTTGTTTCAATGTGCTGGCATGGGCCTATGCCATTATGTCACCATAATAGCAAAGTTTACAGTAGAAGGCCTTCTACCTGCAGGTTTTTTGCTACATCACCAGAACATGGAGCTATTGAAAGCCTTTCTTTTACTAGCCCTGGCGATGCAGCGGTTATGTATTGCAAGCTTGCTCACTGCCAAGAGTTCGATCCTGACCAGCTCAAGGTTGACTCAGCCTTCTATCCTTCCAAGATCAGTAAAATGAGTACCCAGATTTTTGGGGCAATATGCTGGCTCTATAAACTGCTTAGGGCTGTAAAGCACTGTGAAGCAGTATATATGTCTATTGCTACTTTTAGTTTAGTTTTGGGGTTTTTTTTGCAATTGAACCTCTTTTTTCCCCCAACCCTATTGCACAGCAATCTTTCAGAAGTTGAATTTTATTTTTGTTTTTGACAAGATAGACACAGGAACTAGCCAGATTTCTCAACCCAGTTTCTTTTCAGGAACAGAGATTAACCTTTTTCCTTCCAAACAAAGCTGAAAAGGGAAAATTATCCCACTAATAAACACAGAATTAAACATGTGTCTCTAAGCACAAAAAACAGTTTTAGACCAAAACTCAGAAAGGGTATGTAAACTCACACTTGAATGTCAATCTTTCTAGCTTTCTCCAAGAAGCCTTGATGAACATCACTCATCTTGGTTCCTTGTCATTAAAAGCTTCTTTCCAGCAGCTCTGCTTCATTATTCAATTATTTCTTCAAAGTGCTGATCATCCTGGCTGGAAGAACTCCAACAGGGGAGTATTTCCTCCCAACAGGAGTATAAAAAGCTGAAAATAACCCTTCCCCTTTAAGAAAATCAAGCAAAAAACAAAAACAAAAAACCTCTGGAGAAGCTCCAGAAACAATAAGTCTAGGAATACTGCTAAGAATGTAATAAGGGTTAACAGAGAGGCAGTTTCTGTAAGCAGGACAATAAAGATTAGGTTGGAAACAACACCAGAATGTTTCCTTCCTGCCTTCCTTACAGGATTAGCCCTGTAAACTGGGGAAAACAAAAGGAGATTTCTTCCAACAACTGGTTCTCTGAACTGCTTAGAAAGTTAACAGGTTCTAGCGAATAGATGAGAACAGGTAGAATCCCACCACTGAATAGACGCAAGTACATTCTTGTAAACAATCCTGAATAAAACAGGGTGACTGCACAATCAAATCCTTCTCTGGGTTTAATTCTGCTTTTGGAGTTTAAATCCAGTCTGTATCAGTTGTGGCTCTCTTTCCCTGCAGGTCCATCCATCTTTTCTCCAGTCCAGTGGAAAAAGTACTGGAAAAGAAACCGAATTTGTGTACTCTCGATCCTCACTGGTATCTGTCTCCTCCTTAGTGTCATCCTCCTCCTCTCAAGTGAGTGATTATCAAAAGCTAGTGAAGCCAACCCCATGGACATCCCAGCTCCATGAGATGAAAGCAATGGGGGAGGGCAATGACATTCAGTGAAAAGGAAACATTGGTTGTGCTTAAACATTTAAGGGATGGTATCAGCAAGCTGTGGAGGAGTGAGTATTAATGTATGGACCCAGGACCTTTCTCAGCTTTCTCAGATTGCTTTTTTGCCAACTGGTTTTGATCTACAGCCCATTTCCAGCATAATTTCTGCCTTTCAAAACTAAATGGGAAATATTTCATAACTAATTCCATAAGCACAGTCTTAATTAACACGGTACAATTAGAGTGCTGAGACATGAGTTGGCAAAAACAGCCATCATGCAAAAGCACCCAGATTACTCTCAATCACTAGACTCTTGCTCTGGCTCCTGCAGACACAGAAGTATCTTCCAACTGCCTGTAAGAATACAGTTTAGTTCATGAAATTGCATTTCTTTCTTTGCCTTCCCAGATACTTCAATACTTTCAGAACTCAGGTCGCAAAATTGGAGCTCCACAAAAGGCGGCTGTGATTCTTCCCTAGCATCATTCAATTTCACAGAATTGGAGACCAGCGTTATAACCAAACTCAAAAGCTTAGAACAACAATTTGATGAGAAGAGAAACATCAGCCTGCAGAAAATAGAAGAAAAACTACTCAGAATAGAAAGAAAATTAGGTAGACTACAAAATTGCAGAGGTAAATATCAAAAATAAGTCAACATGACATCAGCAAAAGCAATAAGAGACCAGAATTCATAACAAAAAATACTCAACATACACTTGAAGATCAAAGTAGTAAGGAAGCTTCAGACTTAAGTTACAGCAAATCTAACATGTTTCCACAGAAGAATCTCTTCGACTTGGGTTCAGATAACCAACTAAGCCCAAGCCAAATATATTACAACATGGTTTAGTATATTTTGAACTCAACAAAAATCAGGTCACATTGTATCTCTGAGAATTAAATACATTTTACAGTCTGATGCAATATACAATATACAGTGGTGGGATTCAAAATTTTTTACTACCGGTTCTGTGGGTGTGGCTAGGTGGGCATGGCCATGTAGGATTGGCCATGTGATTGGATGGGTGTGGCTCTTTTTTGTAGCACCACCCCACCCCACCCCATTTTTGGGCCTTCCTGACGTCAGGGGAGCCTCTGGGGGGGCCTTTTTGCTCCCAGAAGGCTCCCCTGGGGCTCAGGAAGAAAAAAAATGAAGCATAGGAGGGGCATGCAGCACCCCTCCACGCTCCATTTTGGGGCCCTCCTGGCCTCAGGGGAGCCTCTGGGGGGCCCTTTTTGCTCCCAGAAAGCTTCCCTGGGGCTGTGCCCCCTTCCTCCATTTTTTGCCTTCCTGGGCCTCAGGGAAGCCTCCTGGGTGAAGCAGTAAGAAGCGAGGGGAATCTCGGCACAGAATCCTGGGAAGTTAAAAAAAAAGAAATACCTTAAGGAGTGACTGGGCGGGTGAGCGGGAATCAGGCGGGTGGGACAAGCAAGCGGCAACCAGGTGACCGGGTTGGGGGCGTGGCTAGCCAGAAGTTACTACCTGTTCAGCAACCCACGCCAAATCCTTGCTACCAGTTCTCCTGAATCAGTGAGAACCGGCTGAATACCACCACTGACAATATATAGTGATATGTTTAATGTTTTCAGGTAGCTTACATTGTTCTACTTCTACAAGGGCAGAGGAATTGACATAATAGTCTACTTTTCATTCACAAACACATTATCTCATTTTTAAAAAGTATTAGCAATTTAGTTCATATACTCTTCAAAGACATTATGGCATTTCCACTACCAGAATCTTCTCTGTGCGGCTCAGATTGCACCATTGTTTCTTATTTGTTTGCACCGATTTTTGAAATGGTCTTCTCTCATGTTAACCAAAGCATTGATTGAAGCATCTAGTTTTGCATGCTCTATGACTATTAGAGCCTATTCACAAATAATTTTAAAGTGAATCAAGCCTTTATAGAAGATATACAATAAACCCAGCTTCGATGCGCTCACAAATTCCATGAGCATGAATTTATAAGATTAATTTTTCTGGACAATATCACAATGGCCTTGGTAATATCTACAGGTCTTATGTCAGAGATCCGATCTTCAAAGAGAGACAAGAGAAGGGAAGGGGGAAAACTGTAGGGGAATTGCATTTGATAGAGCAGATGAAGTTTGTGGTGCAAGATAAACAACAGAGTGGTCAATGTCTGGAATACGCTCCCCGACTCTGTGGTTTCTTCGCCAAATCCCAAAAACTTTAACCTTAGACTGTCTACTATTGACCTCACCCCTTTCCTAAGAGGTCTGTAGGGGGCATGCATAAGCGGACCAACGTGCCTACTGTCCCTGTCCTATTGATTATTTTATTTTTATTTTTATTATATGTATCCATTCCATGTATTCATAACTATGTTTATACTTATACCTATTATCTTGTAAGCGATTGACAAATCAAATAAATAAATAAATATCTAGATCCTTTCCCAATCTTTGTTATATCATCCACCTTTGGTCCAACCAACAAACCAGGAGTGGAAAGCAATGGAAGAATTAATGGTCAGAAGAGCTACAAATGTTAAATCTTCCTCTCTTTCACCCTGCCAGGCTGTAGCATCCAACACTGGAGCACTCTGTTGGTGAAGTCCTATTGAATTATCATTTTGATTTTTTTTGTACATAGATGAAAATATTAGAATTTAAAGTATGTCTCTTTCAAACATAGGATGTTGATTAATGAAATCCAGCTGTAATCAGGGGCCACTCAGAATTAAAAGGAAACTATTTGTAATCTGATTCAGCATCTTACACAGGCTACATAGAAGAAAATTATTTAATTTCTGTTTTAGCCTGGTTGAAGAGAGGCACATCTATCATGTTGAAATATGCATGTGTTGTGAAGGAAGACTGCAGACTGGTGGCTGCAGACTCAAAGGGAAGAAATTAATGTATGTTGACTTGGAAACCCACTGCCCTCCCCTCTAATTTTCTCCTTCCTGTGCCTCTGGATTCTGAAACAAGGTGACTGTGGCATCCTGGACAGCTGGAAGAAATTCTGCCCTCAAAAATATATCCTAAAATGAGTTACACATTTTGTTTTCTTTTTATATAAAGTTTGGTATACTTCTGCAGAGATTGTTCTATCTCATAAGGAGGGATCATTAGTCCCATATAATCCTAAGAATCTACTATATAACATTCAGGTAGAGGGTGGCATAATTGGAATTGTTCCACATCTTAAATTTGTATTTTTTAATTGCCAGAAAGATAAGAAAGAATGGGAGTCCCTTGTCTCTATCCCGCCCCAGATGTGGAGTCCAGGTGAGGTACCTTCTGAGATTTAGGTCATGGCAGTGACACCACCAGTACTTTATTCCAAAAGAGGAGAATATGACAAATTTTCAATTTTCCACCCTCTGGACTCAGCAGTCCACTATAGTGTTTGAGAAGAGAAGCTGACTATTACTTCCTTTTTCCTCTTTCTAATGAATACCTGTGATCTGGGAATTAATCCCTTTTAATGTCAGACCTGCTTTACCAAGAAAAATGGGAATAAAGTAAAGAAAACAAATGTCTTCCCACCTTCATTATAGCAAGTATAAGGAATTTTAGTAATTTATCACTTTCTCTTCAAATTTAACAAATGATCTCTTCTTCCCATGTCCTATCCCTTATCTACAAACAAATCCTTAAAGCAGCATCATTTCAATCATAGTATCAGCCATTAAAAGTTACTAGAAATAACACCTATTTAACTTTGATCAAATTAACCAACTTTAACTTCTAACAAATTTAATCTTTAATCCATTCACCATATCATAATATTTGATTTCTTTTTATTTCTTCTTTGTCCCTTCTCATGAGATTATTCAAAACTTTAGCAAATCTGTTTTATAAATTCAATATAAAAATTATTCAGGTCATTGTCTTGGTTTATTGTTGGTATATCCTTTTAATTATTAGAATATCAGCCAGTTTCTTTTGTATGTCCAGGGTAACTTCCTTTTCCTGCCATTCTTGTAGCCAGTTGTAAATCCACTTTCAACTCAGTCTCTCTCTTCTCAGGTAAAGCTTGTTCCTGTTTCAAAATATCTTTTAAACAAAGTCTATCCATAGAGGAAGATATCACCGTTGACATTGTTAATATTAATTTTTAACTTTTCAGTGTTATAACATTTTGTGCCATTCTGTAATGGTTAGTTAAGTTAATGTTCCTCTCTTTCAATTGAAATCTTTAATTCCTTCATTTTTTAAAAAAAATCTTATTTTTAAAAAATTCAAAACCAATGCACTTTCTCACAGGAAGGATTCTTTATAGTTAGTTCTATATTAATTCCAAAATCTTATTTCAAATTTATCTGGGCCCTTAGTTTATTTATAGCTTTTTAAAATCAAAGCTTTAATCAACCATTTGCTGTTTATTAAAAAAAAGTTCTTGTAGTTAAAATTTTCTTTTATCAAGGATTGAAGGCAGACTCATCCAGTATTTTCAGATTTGTCCCTCCAAAAATTTCTAATAGATGAAAAGTAGTTAACAAGCTGTTTCCAAATATCATTAGAAAAGGAAGGATACAAACTTAGTGCTCTTTTTAGAGTGATGACCAAGGTTTGAGCAATGTGATTATTTCCCCTTCTCTTAGTGCTTAACATTGTTTGCAAACTGCTGCCTTGCAATTTCCTGGCAGTTTGGAGTACTTGAGGGTTCTTTCTGGTCCTCTCCTTTTTTCATACAGGTACAAAGAGCTGATCTACCCAAAAGCTCTTCATTCTTCTAATCTATCCTGTTGCCAGCTCTGTTTTTTACTGAACTGCCTTCAATTCATCATTTTTTTCCTTCTGGGAGTCTCTGCCCCCATTTTTAAAACAATTCTTCTGTACAATTTTCCTATTTCAGATACTTCATGGCAGAGGTTTCAGACAAATGTTTACTACTTCTCTGACAAAGAAGAAAATTGGGAGATGGCAAGGAAAACATGTGCTGATCGTGATTCTCACCTTGTCATTATTAATACCAAGCAAGAGCAGGTAAACTCTACATATTCCTGCAAGGAATAGCTTTATTCTTTTCTTGTACACCTTCTTTGTAGTTCAACTTCCTCATCTTAACCTTTCCCCACTGCCTGCTTCTTGTGAAGAATCTGAAAAAGGAAACCAGGTATCAGCACCTTAGTTAATAGCACTTAGACTTATATAATGCTTCACATAGTAACTATTATTTAAAAACTTGGCTTTGTGCAGTTCTTATATATAAATACCAGTAAAAAATATTACTAGTATTAGTTTTGTTTAGGCAGGAATTCCATAGATCAGGACTAATACTATTTTGTCCTTGCCTCTTTTAGCCCTACAATAGTTGTGGTAATGTAGACTCAATGAACCATACACCAGCTAACTACATGCTAGCTTTGTGCATTGTGAAAAATCAATTTGGATTATTAATCTATATCTTGGATATTGTATATATTGGATTAACTGAATCAACTGTGCTTCAGTTAATCATAGCTAAGGGCAACCATGATCTCTTATTTCTACACTTGTTCAAGCTGCTCTTCCAGTTTCTGCTTCTTTTGCTGGACATCACATATATTGTTCCATAGGTAATCCTCCACTTACAACCATTCATTTAGGTACATCAAAGTTACAACAGTACTGAAAAAAATGATTTATGACCAGTCCTTGCAGTTACAACCATTGCAGCATCCCTAGTCACATGATCACAAACTGGACACTTGGCAACCAGCGTGTGTTTACCGACGTTGCATTGTCTTGGGGTCACATGATCACCATTTGTGATTTTCCCAGGCGTCTTCTGACAAGCAAAGTCAATGGAGGAAGCTGCATTTGCTTAAACATTATGTGATTCACTTAACTGCAGTGGTTCACTTAACAACCATCTGGAAAAAAGGTTGCAAAATTGGGCATGACTCATTTAACAACTGCCTTGTTTAGCAACAGAAATGCTACTCCCAGTTGTAGTCATAAGTGGAGGACTGCCTGATAGCATTTTTCTTGACCAAAAATATTCTGGGTCCATACAAAGACCTTATTGGCATTCTCTGGAAATAAAAACAGGTGGCAGCTATAAGCAGCTTTTTTAAACACCTATTTTATCTGCCTAGAAAGATAGCAAATGTCAGCTACAGCAATATGGAAATTAGTGTGGTTAGAGGAAACAACCATTAGTGTGGTTAGAGTATGATGTATGTTTGCTTGCCTTGAGTTACTTATAAGGTGTTGGAATACAGTTTTCTTGTATTTTTATGCAACAACTAAAGTAGTATTTAGCCAGTAGATGGCAGTGTTTACAAGTTTGGATCTATGGCATACTATATACTTTATGGTTTTTTGTTCTAACTAGAGTTTCCTGTTTCCTGTAACTGTTAAACAGTTAAGCAGTAAAGCACATGGTGACTGCACTCTTTGTTTGATCTGTGGTGCTATGTATAAACAGAATTTCTAACATAAAGTAATAAAGGTGGGATAAAAATCTAATAAATAAATATCCCTTCTGACAAATACAGGGCTGCCAATCAGGACAACTGTTAAATGGCAGCCAAGAATTGGAGCTTGGTGTCTCTCTTCGCTGCCAGTTAGCTTTTTTCCACCACAGAAATGGAAAAAGCCCCAGATAAATGGGCATTTTATAACTGGCCACACTCAGCCATTTAGTGAATAGCAAGCTCTCCCATCCCATGGCAGTGGTTGTATGAGATGCACATGAAGTGCCTTCTAGTGTGCCTATTGGGCCAAAATAAAAGGGTATACTGTTAATAAAAGGATATACTACAGTATAAAGGGAAGTGGGAAGGGAGTAAGCAGCAGACAGCAATTGTTAAAAAACATTCAGCAGAATTAGTAAACATAACTTGTTTATATATTTTTCAACCCATTGGCCATAATAGGTGAGTGACACAGGGGTCAGTCAGTCCTCCTTCCTATACTTTTTAATATTTATATGAAGCTACTTTATGAGTCTTCAGGAGCTTAGGATCCATTATCAACATGGTGGTGACATTCAGTTTTACATCACCATCCTGGGTCAAGGTTGCCAATGTGAGAGTTTGGATGGAAAAGACAGAGATTATATTCATGTAACATAGAACTATTGTTTGCACATGCTGTCAACTCCAATGTTAATCTGCTTGTAGTAATTCATGCCTTCACCACCACCTAATTGGAGTACTGCGATGTATTTTATATCAGTTCCCAATCTATATAGAAACTGCCACTGATAACTGATGCAGAATGTGGCAGCTCATATACTTACTAGGTTCCAATGATGGAAGCATGTAATACTGACTTTGTGGGCCTGCATTGGTTTCCAGTTTCTGAGGAACTATTTAAGATGTTTCAGGTAGAGCCCAACCTGGGTAGGACCAAAATTAGAAGGCATTTCTTTTCTGTGGCAGTACTAAAGTTCTAGAATGGCTTCCCAATGGGAATCAGTCATCCCCTCCCTACAGGCTTTCAGAAAACTATTGAAAATGGAACTATTTTGGAAGCATTCTCTTAATTTAGGCATTGAACCTCTTTTATTTCATTTATTTATTTTTGTTCTCATTTGCTTCTTCTCGCCACTTCCACACTATTTGCTTTAAAATTGTACTATGATTTGTTGGTATATTGCATGCTCTGTAAAATGCCAAAATGCTATAATATGGAATGGTGCAAGAGATGTATAGAGAGGCAGGCAAGCAGACAGATAGACATACTGCCAATTTCAGTTGCATGACATTTGAACAGAGATGTTTCCTCCTAGGATTTTGTGATTCAGACTTTAAAAAATTCCATCTGGCTTGGCTTAAGTGATATAGAGAAAGAAGGAACTTGGCATTGGGTTGATGGATCACCACTGAAAGAACGGTATGTGTGTGCATGTGTGCATGTGTGTATTTTAGATAAACAGTCAGACAGACATTTTAGGAGTCACACAGATTAGAAACTTGATAACTGAGCTATCTGGAACCATATTTAGTCTAGCTCAGCGGTCAACAATCGTTCTGGCTTAGCAGCCCGGGTGGGGTGAGAGGGGATAGTTCCTTGTGAGTGGCAGGCAGGTGCACACGAACGCGCACAGCTCCATTTATCTGAGTGGTGGGCATGTGTGCCTGCTGCTCACACAAATGGAGCTTCACACCTGTGCGCAAGTGGCCACCGCTCATGTGAGGGGAGCTTCACATGAAAGTGCAAGACAGTCACTGCTCACATGAGGGGAGTTTTGAGTGGGCGGGCAATCAGCAGCTGCTCATGTGAGGGGGGCTTTGCGTGTGCACATATGCTTGCCTGCTGCTTGCACAGCCCAGTTCCAAACAGGCCATGGCCTAGTAGTGGGCCACAGCCCAGGGTTTGGGGACCACTGCTGTAGCTTGAGCCCTTTTGCAGACACTGAAGCAAAGCATTCAATTATTTACTTTTCTCCCACCCTTCATGATTAACGATAACAATCAATGCTAAATAATAAAAAACATTGTAATTCTTATACAAGCATACATATGAAAGAATCAACTAAAAGCTGAAGACTGGAAGAAAATTGTCCCTTATCTTAATTATCAGCAGCTCCCAAATTGTTCACAACCTCAGTATATCCAGAATTTCATGTCCAGTTTATGTTGTCCCAAATGGATATGATAAATGGATGGATATGGAAAAGATGTAGACCTGGGCCAATGAAATCTCTGACTTATGTAATAGATGAACAATTCAGCAATATTCAGGAAGACATTGTAGGAACCTTCTCATAACTGACATCACTAATTTGGAATTCTCCTATCCTGTCTCATTATGGTGCAGTCTAACACCCTCTTGTGGTCTTTTTGGAGGATTTATCTTTTAAATCTTTCCTGTTTATTTAACATTATTTTTATTTATCCAAATCTGGGAGTTTTATGAAATAGAAGATATTTATCCAATTGTATATGTTATGGAAAAATTGAAAAGGAAATACTCCTTCAAGTGTTTAGTTTGCCAATACTATACAAGTTACCCATTATGTTTTTGTGTAATACCAGGAAGTATAAAGATTCTAAATAAAGGAAGATATGATTGCAATAAGCAGAATTTAAGGAATAATTAATTTTGCCCCATTTTCAGGAGCTGGAGAGAAGGTGAACCCAATAATGGTGGGAAAAATGGTGAAGACTGCGTTGTCCTATATAAAGAGGGAAAGTGGAATGACATTCACTGTGATATACAAGTTAAGTTTGTGTGTGAGAAGGAAGAGGTCTCTGTGTGATGTATTTCCTAATCCAAGAGAGTTTCTCTTTTCCAAATTTGGTAGAGAATTCTCAATATAATGCTTATTTGTAAGGGTAACTAAGATCAACACACACTATCTTGGTTACCTAGATAATTCTGTACAAGCAGGACTTTTAGTGATAGCTCATATACACAATATACCTTTAATAAAGTTTCTTCTCATAAAACCAGCCTAAAACGGCCCTCTGCCCTAAACCAATCTTGTCACTTGTTCACAAAGACTGCTTCCAATATCACCATAACTTTGCTGAAATGCAGGTAAAGCAGCTTGGTAGATGAACATTTAAGGTAAAGTGGAAATTGTTGTGGTCCCTAAAAAGATATTAAATTCTCTGTCTTTTTAAAAATTCCAGATTATTTTGCACTTTGCCATATTCCTCCCTAGGCTCTTTTTATTTCAGATAACAGCCATTTGGCAAAGCCATTTGGCAAAGCCATTTGGCAAAGCCATTTGGCAAAGCCATTTGGCAAAGCCATTTGGCAAAGCCATTTGGCAAAGCCATTTGGCAAAGCCATTTGGCAAAGCCATTTGGCATTTGGCAAAGCCATTTGGCAAAGCCATTTAACCATTGGCAAAGCCATTTGGCAAAGCCATTTGGCAAAGCCATTTGGCCCATTTGGCAGCCATTTGGCAAAGCCATTTGGCAAAGCCATTTGGATTCTATGTCTCCTACAGGTATCTTATTGTTCTGATCTAAGGAGCATCACCTGTACATTTTGATGGGGTAATTGCACAAAAAAATTTTTTTTTAAATGCCAACACAATTGGAACGGTTCTCCATTTTTCATCCAAGATTAATATTTAATAATAAAGCCGTGGTGGCACAGTGGTTAGAATGTAGCATTTCAGGCTAATTCTGCCAACTGCCAGGAGTTCAATTCTGATTGGCTCAAGGTTGATTCAGCCTTCCATCTTCCAAGGTTGGTAAAATGAGGACCAATTGTTGGGGGCAATATGCTGACTCTGTAAACCACTTTAGAAGCAGGGGTGGGCTGCTATGAGTTCGCCCGGGTTCGGGCAGACCTGTTGCTAATGTTATGTCTGGTTCGGTGAACCGCCAAATCCCACTCCTGGCTGGGTCTGCTCACCCTGCCCTTCCCAGGAGTCTTCATGTGGCCTGTTTTGGATGCGAGGTAAGTGCAGGGCCTGCGCTGAGACTCAGGGAGGGGGAAAAGTGGGCCTCCTGGAAGTCTGGAAACAGGCCCATTTCCAGCCTCCAGAGGGCCTCCAGAGGAAAACTCTGGAGCCTGGGGAAGGCAAAAATGGCTCTCCCGTCATGATGCAGGCCGACTAAGCCACGCCCACCATGGCCACACCCACACCCACCCAGCAACCGGGCAGAGAACCCATTGCTGAAATTTTTGAAGCCTCCCCCGCGCCCTGCTTAGAGGGCTATAAAGCACTACAAAGACGTACAGGTAGTCCTCGACATACAAAAGCTCATTTAATGACAATTCAAAGTTACAACAGTACTGAAAGAAGTGACTTATGACTGTTTTTCACACGTATGACCGCTGTTGCATCCCCATGGTTAGATGATCAAAATTCAGATGCTTGACAACTGACTCATATTTACGACAATCTGTGTCCTGGGGTCATGTGATCATCTGTTGTAGCCTTCTGACAAGCAAAGTCAATGGGAAAGCCAGATCACTTAACAACTATGTTGCTAACTTAACAACTGCAGTGATTCACTTAACAACTGCGGCAAGAAAGGTTGCAAAGTGAGGCAAAATTCACTTAACAAATGCTTCACTTAGCAACACAAAATTTGAACTCAATTGTGGTCGGACGTTGAGGACCACATGTATAAGTCTAAATGCTATTGCTATATTCTTCCAAACAAAGAGGCAACCTCTTGAACATCAGAAAAGCTGAAATGGAGGACCATCACTAATTAATAAGGCAGCCAGAAAGACAGGGATTTCTGATGTGTTTTTTGCAGTATTCTTTTCAAATTCGGACTTAAAATGTGCCAGTCATCAGCAAGCAAATATACAAAATTGAATTTTAATTGTAAATAATGATACAGGGCTATTTGCAAACTATTTTTCCTGCACGGGCTTTCAATAGGCAAAGGACACTTCCAACTCAAATTGGACTCTTGATCGGCAATGCATGATATTTTTTCACGCCGTTCTCCAACACACAGATAATAAGGATAATAAACAGCATGTTCACTTTGATTTGTCTGGGCAAAAGTTTAAATGTTGACAAATGAAAAGAAATAAATAATTCATTGGAAATTTTTAAAAATGCACTGCGGTTCGGGATTCATGCCCCCCGCCCCGCTCCAATCGGGTGAATCTGCAGGCGCCGCATACGCCCCAAACGGAAACTCCGCCTGCAGTTTTCTTTCTGTCTATCGCGCAGCATTTGGGAAACAAAGCCGACGCTGCGGTTTCATCGGCAACCAACGGCCGGGAACTCCAGGCCCTCGGCGCTTCCAAGAGCCGAGCGCTTTTAAAGCGGGCTCCGCGCCCGGTTCCGGTTCCGGGTGGGAGAGGAAAAAAAAAAGCAAACCACGGAAGCCAGCCGAAGCAGAGGGCAGAGTCCTTGGAGGCGATGGGGGCTCATTTAGCCCGCCGGTATCTGGGGGACTCGGAGGTGGAGCCCGACCCTTCCGCCTTGCCCACCTTCGATCCCCACCTCGGCCTCCCCGAGCGCAAGGAACGCGGTGAGCAGCGCCGGAGCGGGTCGCGAAGAAGGAAGGTCACCCCGCGCTGACTCCGCCCTTGTGGCTCCGAGAGTCCCGGGCCTGAAATTATAGGCATAATTATCCTCTGTAGCTTTTCCCCCCTTCAAAATTATTCAGCTCCTTCCATTTATCTTCATAGCACTTAATTTCTAGTCCCCCAATCATTACTACTGTTGCTGTTCTCTAAACCTCTTCCAATATTTTTGGATTAAGTGTGATACATAAACTGAACATTATACAGGGGTGGGATTCAACCGGTGTTACTACCGGCTCAGTTACTACATTTTGCACGCGTGTGTAAAAACACCTTAAGCTGTGCCACCCGGACAGCTGATAAGCGCTGCACGCAGGTGCGCAGCGTTTGAAAAGCGTCTTTTTTCCTGCTTTTTCAACCTCAGCTGTGCCACACAAAGCAGCTGAGGTTGAAAAAGCAGAAAATAAAGGACATGTAAGAGCCTGGGCAGGGGTGGCCAAACAGTAGCAAACACAGAACCAGTTCTGTGCTTGCTGCCGTTCAGAGCTCCCGGTTCTATAGAGCTGGGCAGAACCAGTAGCATCCCACCCCTGACATTATATCATGAGGTAGGAATTGATCTATGCAAAATAAATTGGAAAAACTATTTCCGTGATTTGAAATTGTACTTTTGTCATTGGTGGTGCAGCCTGAAATTTCATTTGTCTCTTTTTGTAATTCCTGGCTCTTGTTCAGTTTACAACTGGCTATTTTAACCTTTTTACAAATACTCTTAGAAGTATCCTCCATCTATATCTGTTCATCTTTCTCATAAGTGAAATTTAGCATGTCTATGTTAAATTTCATCCTATTACTTTTAGCCATTTCTCTAATCCAATGATTCTCAAACTGCTCATTTTTAGTGGTGTGTGGGGTCCATTAGATAGTCCGTCCCCATATTAATCCCAGTCATTGGGCCAGAACTTACTTGCTGCTTCTACCTTCATTCCTGTTCATCACCAGTTAGCTAGTTCATAACGATGCATCAGTGGCTGACAAAAAGTTTATTGAAGGAAATGAGTGATAATATAATAATGTTAGTATTACAATTCAGAAATCTGATAATACTGAGTAGGTCTCAAGTGCAGTTGAACTGCAAATGAACATTTTTATCAGCAAAATATGCTAATGCTGTTATGGAATAGAGCACAAAAATAACTCAAGTGGTAAACATTTTTTGTATAAAAACTAATTTTAAAAGGCTTTTAAAAATGCAGAGGACAGGAAAACATTTAAATGCAATTATAATCAGTAGTTTGATTTTCTCCAAAATATGCAACTTCCATGCTCCTAAAGTCAAAGGGTAGGTGTATTCTTTACATGCTTGGTCCTTGCTTCTTCTTAATTTCTGTTTAGTAGATCGCAGTTATAGAAAGTTTTGCAAAATGCTCAAACTCTGAAAGATTTTTAATTATGCTTTTGTTTCCTAGGATATTAGCTACTAATTTTGTATAAGCTTTTTCATCCAAGTCAATAATAAAGACTTTGAAAAGTACATCTTGACAGACTAATTTAACTTTTTTTCCATTGAGTAACTTCTTTAATAAATCGTGGGAGTGATAGAGACATGATACAGTAAAGCACTTAATAAATATCTTATGACATTATTAATAAGCTGATTAAGCACGGGCTGAATGGCATAACTGAATGATTGCATAGCTGATTTCAAAATATTACTCAAAGAACACTCATCAATAATTCCTCATCAGATTGGTGTGGTCTGTAAATTTTAATTGAACAGGTTCTCAAACTTAATTTGCTTAACATGCTTTCAAAAGCAGCTTTTGCAGCATCTGTCAGAGAATTCTAAATGGTTGATCTTGAAGAACTTCCATTTAGATTTTAATCTCCCTTTCCATCTTTTCCTCCTTCCATTTTCTCCTACAGTGATGATAGCAACACATCAAGAGATGAATGATGCCCAGATTCCCTACAAATTCCGGGATTATTGTGCCCATCACTACATAATGTGGATGAAGTGCAAACGTGACAAATATCCTTTTTCAATCAATGGGTGCAAACATGAGGCACATGAGTGGAATTACTGTGAGCATCTGGAGTAAGTCAAAGCTATCGCTTTAATCTGTTTGGTTGCTATATTTTGTCCTTTGTTCTTCATTCTGTAAATTAACTGTGTTTCAGGGATTAGAAACTACCCTGGATTAGAAGTACTACCTCTAAATATCCCTGTAATTCCTTTATGAAATGTGTTCTGTTTCCACCATAAAAATTCAACAAGTCTTCAAAAAAGTAGCATAAGATATTGGGGTGGGATGGGAGATTATAAATGCTACCATGATATGAATATGAAAGAGATCATGATAGTCAACCAAGCAGTTTTTCTTAATGCTGATAAGCCTTGATTTAATTTTAAAGCACTTTGCCCAGATGGAAAAGGGCTGTAATCACTGAATTCTCTAAGCAAAATTATGTGCATGAGGGTAAATCATAAATGCTTAATTATTCTATTCTTAATTATTCTATTCTTCTCTAGCATGCATAAAGAACTTTAAGAAAAATACTACACTAAAACCTTGATTGTGGAAAATAAGTCTGGGGAGCAATCTGCCTCAGTGATAAAATCTCTGATAATTTAAATATGAAATAAAATTATGGCATTCAAGCCAATTAATATGCAGCAAGAAAAGCCTGGTTTAGTAGGGCAACAGATTTGAACTGACTTATTACTTGTATCCTTTGTGTTAGCTATGTTATGCGCATGAAAGAATTTGAACGAGAACGGCGTTTGCTGGCTAGGAAGAAGCGCATTGAAGAACAGGCGAAAATTACCATAGAAACCTAATTAGTTTGGGGTGCTTCTCCTCCCTCTTAAAAGAAACTTCTGGACTTGTTATATTGAAAACAATAAAAACATTATGTCACAGTTGGGTCTCAGATGTTCACTGTGATTCCTACAACAAAATGAATGAATGCACATCTTGGACCTACGGCTAATAAATGTTCATAAATACCAAGGATCTGTAAGTATCTTCTTGTTGGGAGTCCTAATCTTGCATTACCAGTTCTGGCAATTGTGCCAGTGGAATGTGTCTAGTTATGTTCAGATGGAACTGTATAATCTAGTTACTTTTATATTTTCTCTGTATTCATCAACATAAGCTTTCAGTTTCATTCTGGATGAAGGCAGTGGCTTCTGAATGTTATGTTTGTTTACATTCTGTGCATTTATACCTCTTCATACACAAGCAAAGTTCCTTTTACAAAAGTTGGAATTTTTGGAAATGATGAGTGCTGGAGTCCAAAGGACAGTCGATTGTGCTAAACACCCAACAATTGCTCTGCCTCATGTGAAATAAGAAATAGTGGAACATTTTGGGCTGCAGGTCTGGAGATTGTACATCCTGACTGAATTACTTTATTATTTATCTAAAACATTTGTTTCCAGAAGGAAACATTGAAGCAGTCCTAGTAGAATCAGGACATAAATTACTGTAGTGAGGCTATCTCAGTCATAACTGATATACTAGCCTGAACTGATGAAGGTGCCACATGCCATTTGTGCTACATTTGTGCTTGTAATGTCAAAGATGGATACAGAAGCATCTCTTATGAATTAGATCTTCCAGGTGAACGCTAGTCTTTTGCCTGGACTTGTCTGGACCTTCAGTGACTTGAGAAATAGTTTCCCAGAAAATAACATCTATCCCAAAAATAAGACCTAGCATGTTTGCATGTGCACCTAATATAAGTCCTACCCACACAATAAGTCCTGCTTAAGAGCCGGCACAGCCGGCCACATACCCATTACATCTGGTTGCTCGCGGTTTCACAGCCATGAGGCAAGGTGGGGGGAGCTGCCCACGTGCCCCACACTGGCTTACCTCAGGGCTTCATGCCCCGATACCTGCCTCGCAAAGGCAGCACCACCAATCGTGTAGCAGGAGCCCACATGGCTGCTGGCCCAGCACTTTCGCTTGCTTACAACTGCAGCGGAGCAGGAGGCTGAGCAATGTGAGTACCTTGGTCATGAGGTGAGGCATGGATGGCCTGGCTGCGGGGGCTCTGAGGTAAGCCATTGCGGAGCATGTGAGGCAGCTCCACACACCCTGGCTTCTCCATGAGCAAGCAGAAGTGGGCTTCCCATATATAGAAAAAAAATAAGACTCCCCCAAATAAGCCCTAGTGCTTAAGACATGGTCTTATTTTTGGGGAAACATGGGTAGTATCTTGTGGAACCTTATATTAGCAACATGGAGTAAGCGGGAATCATCCAGCGATACTTTCTGGAGATGACCACCTATGAATAAATGGATCCACTCTAAGGCTGTTCCACCTATATCAAGCTCAGACAACTTCTCCCAGAAGTATAACATGATTGCTGGAGTTAGGAGCCATTGAGAAGTGTGGCAGAATCAACATGGTACTTATTCAGTATCTCTCCCTTGGCAAAGCTCATCGAAAGAGCAACTGAAATAGTTTCAGTGCCAAAACAGAGTCAACTGAATTCACCTGGAAAATCTATTTCATTTGTCTAACTCTATAACCAGTCACCATACACTTTTCATACTTCGATCAGAATTTGTCGCTAGCTAATATTGAGACTTTAAAAAAAATGAATGGCATCTTTCTATGAGGTATACGAAAGGTATGAACTGGACTTAGCTGAATACTGTCAGTTACGGTCACAAGTTGAGGGCTTCCTGTATCTAGACCCAGTTTGTTTATTAGTTCAAAGACTAAGCTAGAAAGTGGGAGACCATGAGCTGAAGGCCCGCTTTAGCCATGAAAGCCAGCTGGGTGGCTTTGGGCCAGTCACACACTCCCAGTTCTACCCTCCTCACAGACCTCTTGTGGGGAAAATAGGAGGAAGGTGTGTTGGGTATATTTGCTGCCTTGAGTTATATAAAAAGAAAAAAGGTGGGAAACAAATAAATGCCTCTAGTTATGCCAAAGCAAGAATTATTGAGAAAAGCTCCATTAGATGACACTGAAAGGATGCAAAGTAGAGGGAAAGTCTCTTGATATCTTCCACCAAAATATTCAGTAATGTAGTCTGGAATTTGATCAAATTTGAGAAGTTTCTCTCCATCTGCTTTTTAGCTATCTCGCAACCTGTTGCATAGCCTAGCTAGTGGAAATGTAGAGGCTGAAGAAGCTCTGCACCATGGTAGCGGATGCTCAGATTTTATTATTCCCTAATCTGGCATTTGGTAACAGCACTGATAGGCCATTAAGAAAGCCAGTATGTTTACCCAGCTATCTAAGCAAGGACATACTCAGTAGTTGAGAAAGATATCTGCACCAGATCAAATATTCCACCTAGTCCCCTCCAAAGACCTCTGGGACTAATTGGAAGGAGCATCCAAGTACTCAGGCTGAGCAATAATACAGGCTACAGTTGACAGCAGAACCAAAATAAGGGGTATTACTAATGGTGATGGCAAAGTTGCTGTAAGTCCACAGTCATGCAGCTGCTGTGCTTAGAAGTAGATTGCATGTGGCCTTGAAAGTTTCTTGTGTAGTATGTCCAAGCTGCATTTCTCATCTTGTATAAACATTCACAATCATGCTTCTGCCAATTTGCTGTGTGATGAATTGCGTGTGATTTTTCAAAGGGAGAAGTCATGTGGGATGACTTTTCTTTCAAATGAGTCTTTCTCATGTACAGTATATTTCAAGGATTCTTTTTTGTATCCTATCCTTCAACTGTAGGCTTCTGAGAATAGGGGATACCGTTCTATCCCATTTTACTTGTGTGTTTAGTTCTGAAGGTAAAAGCTCATCTATAGCCAACAACATGAGGTACAATCATCCCACAATACTGGAGCACCCAAAGGTATTTTGCTGGGTACTGTTGGCAGGTGAGGATGATAATACAAAGTATAGGTGTTCAAAATATTTCCTTGGAAATACAGCTCATTGGCGAGACGTTTTCCATTCAATGTATTTATATTTATAGTCAGTCCTACCTGATGTATCATTTTTCACATGAATGAGCAATATTTTGTGGCCTATGATTCCTCTGCTCATCCTACTACCTGGTCTACATATCAAAGTGAGTGAATCTGAACTGGGGAGCCCAATTCTGTGGTCAACCTACAGGTACAATTTGTAAGATAAATCACATAGGACTCTCAAATCTAACTTTAAATTTTCCTAGTCAGTAAGCAGTCCCATTCTCCTTATGCAACTATAATCTGTTAGGAATCCAATGTCCATATAAGACTATATAGTTTCTGGTCCAATTAATTTCAAATGAAGTGATATATCAAATATAACAGAGATGTCCATTCTTACCTGTAGTCTTCCTCAATGTGTGAAAAAAGTCCTTCAATGTATAATTCCATGCTTTAAAAAAACAATCTGAGACTGTCAAGTGGCTGGATTATTTTTTATTGGTTAGTTTAAATAAAGTTCCACATAAAATGGATTATAGCAAAAAGTCAGTGGCTCATTTAACAGCAGCCTTGGAGCTCAGGTTTCAGATATCACTGCTCACATGCAGCATAACCTAAGACTATGACAAACATTCATCTTGATTGTGAACATACTTGTTTAGAATCAACTTCCACTCTACTTCAAATGGGGCTTTCTTCAAATTAAATATACAAGTAGTCCTCATTTACTAGCCACTCATTCAGAAATCATTTGAAGTTGGAATGGTGTTGAACAAGTGGAACTTATGACCAATCCTTGAAGTTCTGGCCTTCGCAGTGCTCCATGGTCATGTGATCATGATTCAGGGACTTGGCAACTGCTTGTATTACGACAATTGCAGCATCCTGTTGTCAGATTATTGCCATTTACAACTTTCCCTACTGGCTTCCCAAAAGCAAAATCAATGAGGAAGCCAGCGAGGAAGGTTGCATGTTACTTTAGTAAGTCCCCCAGCCTTCTTGCCACATTGTATATCCCACAACCTTCTTATGCTCACAGTCTGTTGCCCCAACCACTCTCCACCCCCTTAAGCCTCCTCCAAATCACAATCTGCACCAATCCTCCCAGCTTCTCATCCTGGTCCTTACGTGAAATTCCTACCACTTCCCACTTAACCTGTGTATCAATGATAGCAAGTGGGGCTCCTAGGATTGTCGTTGTTAAGCAGTGTGGCCACCTGATGTTACACTTTGCAACCATATTGCTTAGCAATGGCAATCCCACTTCCCAGTTGCCATCATAATCCAAAGACTACCTGCATGCACTATCACAACCTTGGTAATAATGACAAACAGAAAAATAAACAACCTCCTCTCAAGAAGACAATCCAAACCTAAGAGGCTTCAGTTGTCAGCTTTGGAAGCCATATTAGTACCAGAAGTTGACTCTTTTGGAGTCGAGTTTTTCTGGAACGCTGACACCGGTTCTGTAACACTGAATATTTTTATAGAAGGAGTAATAGGTATTTGTTTCCTTATCTCTTAAGTGCTAGAAATATTTACAAATTTCAAAGCAGGATTCCCCCCCCCCAAAATTCTCAGTGCATTTGTAAAAATACAAATTGAGTAAGTGACTCAAATGATGCAATTTGTAGCATTTATCTAAGTACATTGGTATTGATCACTCTTCCATTTAATGGACAACTAGAAGAAACACTTCCTTTCATCATCTGATCCATTAAATCAAAGTTTCACTTCTATATCTCCATAGTTGCCCTGATCTTTCAGTGGGCCTGTGTTACAGAAAGTTACACAATTATTGCTAGTAAGGCACAAGACTGTATTTGTTAGTCCTGCATTTCAAGAACCTCTTAATTTAAAAAAAGCCTACTCTACCATCACACAAAACTGAGTCACTTTAAGTATATATTTCTACTTGGAAGATGTTGTTCATAAGATTCTACTAGGAAAAGGAAAAACGTGGATGACAAGTGGCCAATTTGTAAGGTGGTCAGGACTGAAACAACCTATGTAACACCAAAGCTACTACTTCATAACTAATTTGTTTCCTTTTCTTCACAGCAGGGAATTTGCCATGTCATAATTCAGCTTATAACAGATGATGAAATAATGTGTTCTGCCCTTATGAAATTACTTGTAAGGTCATTCAATTGAGCCATTTTAATTTTGGTTTCAAGCACAAATGCCTGCTGGTTGAACAAGGGTTAAAAAGGGACACAAGACCATCTTATAAAAGAGAAGTTAGCATTGCCATTGATCTTAGTTTATTTCCCTCCAGAAAAAAAAATTACAATTTTTAGTACCAAGCATCACTCCACAATAAAAAAATAGCAATATTTACTAGTAGGAGAATGCCCACAACTGAATTAATAGGCTGTGCTGTGCTTTGAATGCAAATGCAAATGCAAAACAGTGTTTTGAACCACACAGGGCCATGATGACTGCATCAGTCTGCAACTCCTTAAAGCAACTATGCCTTTTCCTGGGTCTTTCCATCCCAAGAAAGACCCATTTGGTTTACGAATGGCACCATGCATTCCAAGGCACTTTTATGCTTTCATATCCAAAGTGCTGCACAAACACAGTGGACAACTTTTCTAAAATTATTATTAATAAGGACCAGGGTTAAGATTGCTATTCTACGATCTCACTTTTGGCCAAAGTCCAGCTGCCTAGGCTCCATTTATGGTACCTGCTCTTACAAATATAATGCCTAGCAGCTGTTCAACTTTTCACCCTGTAAAATTGAATTGTTCCCTCTGTTCTTGTTGCAGTATTTGGCTTCATGGTAACTGTAGGGAAGTGTTATTCTAAGTCAAATGTGGTTTTGGAATAGGGACAATGGACAAAGATGATGGAGGAAAGGGCAATTAACTTTAAAAAGGAAGGAATTCCAACCACACACCCCCCTCAAAACACATTGTGGACAGTGAAGAAAACCCGTTTTAGACTCCATTAACAGCTGCTCAAGAAGATAAAAAATGAAGCTACCAGCCCAGTTTGATATGTTAGTGCAGAAGGAGGCTTAGAGCAGAAAAGGGACAATAGGTGAACGTAGAGGTGGGTAATCTCGGAACTCCTTCAGGTAACTTCGGTGTTTTCCCTTTGCCCAAATGGTCATTTGAATAAATCCAACCAAGGAAAACAGAGCCACTGTTGACAAACAAAAAAGTGTGTAATGTTATTAGATATTCAGAAAAGCATCCTCCCTCTGGGTAGAAAGGCAGAAAAAAAAATTAAAATGTTTAACATTGATTCCTTTTCCAAATGTATTGCAGGTGGTCCTCAACTTACAGCAGTTTCTTTAGTGATTGTTCAAAGTTACAATGGCACTGAAAAAAGTGACTTATGACCATTTTTCACACAATCATTGCAGTATCCTCATGGTCACATGATCAAAATTCAGACACTTGGCAACTAGTTCATATTTATGATGGTTGCAGTGTCCTGGGGTCGTGTGATCACTTTCTGCAACTTTTTGATAAGCAAAATCAAGGAGGAAGCCAGATTCAGTTAACTATGGTGGTACTAACTTAACACCTGCAGTGATTCGCTTAACAACCGGGGCAAGAAAAGTCGTAAAATAGGACAAAATTCACTTAACTGTCACTTAGCAACATACATTTTGGGCTCAATTTTGGTCATAAGTTAAGGACTACCTGTACATCTTTTAAGGAAGAGACTACAGAAACAGAAAATACTATCAAGGATCTTATATTACATTGGATACTTGTCTTGGGGAATGCTATCTAATTTTGCCCATTGTTTAATATAGATACTCCAGAGCTAAAGCATCCCTAACAAATGGAAAATAGATTTTATAAAATAAGAGGTAGCCCTCAGGTTTACTATTCCAGCAAGTGGCAGCATCTTTCATTATTTCCTACACTACATAATGATTGAGAACATCTTCAACTCCTATGTGCCTTGGTAAAACAAAATAAAGGCAATGAAGAGACCAAGCAGAAGAGTGCATAGCTGCTGGCATCCCTCTTAGTAAAGGGATGGAGCTTACTGTGACACAGAAGTTGTAATTTACTGAGTTCTTATAATCTTATGTGGGTCTCCTTCACTGAAAGGGGCAAGGTATTTCTCCTGTTTTAAATTCATAGACCCTAATCTACTTGGCAATAAAGAACAGTTCTAATAGAAAAATTGGGAAGGGCCAGAAAGAATAAAAATACATAACCATATTTCACTAACATTGCTTAATAAAATTCTTATTAAAAGTGACTCCAACAAAGATCTAACCTATTACCAGGACTTACCTGGAAGGCACTGAGTCATTATGGCAAAACCAATCCAAGACCCTACCTGGAAAAGAAAGCATCAAGACTACGTCAAGAAAAATATTAAGACTTTCTAGGCTTCAGCACTGCATTCTTCAGCTGGAGTAAACATATAGCACAGTCCTACTTTGAAGGATGAAGACCCAACCCATGCACAAATCCTGACTGTGTTTCTGTACTTGCACTGAAAACTTTCCCATAAATTTTCTAGCCCATCTATAGGGCAGATTAGTGTGTAAGTAGAAGGAAATACCTATCCTACTCTCAATTTAAAAGACAAGTAGCAATGTCCACATGAGTACAACCATCAGTGTCAAAACAGGCCTGAAGATTTTGTAGTACACATTGTACTCTCTTAGCTTAAGTATAGGTACTATTCTTAGCACCATGAAACCAAAGTGTTTCCCTCTGCAAAACCAGAGTGAGAAAAATGTAGAAGAAATGGGAGTTTGCCAGGGGAGTTTAACAAGAAGTTCCAAGGTCATTTTTAGTATATGAAGTTAATTTTTAGTATTTTATAGTTATTGTTTTGAGAGTATTGTAAGGCAACTTGAGTCTGCTAATTAAGTGGGATATGTTATTAAATATCTAATAAACAAACAATATGCAAATAAAACAATGCACACAGAAATAATACAAATAAAATATACGCCTTATACTGATGGAATCTTAAAAAATAAAAATGAATTGACTGCTTTAGTAATCTATAATGTTTGTAACATATTGCTACTGAATTCCTGTCTTAAGATCAAAGAAAAGGGCAGAGATAAGAACAGTCATGTAGTTGGTGGCCAACTATTATGAGAAATTGAAACGAATGTGTGCCAACCACACATGCTGACTTGTGAAGTGTGATGAATGCCATCATGTACAGTAAGAGTATGTTGAGTGAACAAAGATGTGTGATAGAATAACTACCAATCAAGTCAAGTCCATTGACAGTTATCTCTTCCTTCTAATATATGTGAGCACAAATGGTACTGTTAGAAACAAATCCTAATGAAAATCAAATAAAATGCTCAAGACCCTGGAGCCATGATAGTGTTCTCATTCATGCCGACAGGACAGATTTGCTTTCAAGAACCATGGGCTGAATTGTCTGGGTGGCTGACTGTTGAGATGATATGGACGATATCACAAGGGCTGATAAAAATACATTTGGTTGAAACAAAACAAAATTTATCGGTATGGATTTAAACTGAATCCTATGGGTGTTAGAAATGAAAACCTAAAATAAAAACATACACGCTGTAGAGAGTAAAATATGGATGTAATTTATTTTCTTCCATCCAATTGTGTCCTGTTCTCAGAGACAGCCTGGACAAGTGCCTCTGGTTTTCTTGGCAATGTTTTTAAGAAATGTTTGGCCACAGCCTCTTTTCTAGGGCTGAGCGAAAGTCACCACCCACTGGCTTTGTGCCAAGGCAGGACTAGAACTCACAATCTTTCGGTTTCTAGCTTGATGCTTTAACTACGACAATGGAATGATAAATCAGATTCACACCACAAACAATGCCTCATATCTTTCACTACCTTTGCACTAATGCATAGAAGAGTAGAAAATGAACTATGTGAGCCATAGTACTAGAAGAAAAATGTGATTAAAGAAATACAGCACAGACTTCCTGGCATCAGTTATATATTAAGACTATAGCAACTGAAGGGGCTGTTCAAAATAAAAACAACAAAGTGGAAGGAGACACTGGAGAACAAAATCAGCTTTTTGGTGAAAATGGCAAAAAACCAACAATTATTCAGCTCCTATTTTGTCTCCATTTTTCCAAGAAAAAAGGTTATCTGTATTCCACTGTTAAATGTAAAGACAATATGAACAGAGGACTGAAGCTTGAGGCTGACAAATATATTGTCAGCCACTATCTATTCATTTCAAATGAGTACACCTTTCATATTTCCTAAAATGCGATGCATTTGGATGTGAAAAATGTTGCTGATGGACAGGCTGAACTCTGAGAAATTCTAGAGAACAAATGGCATATGACTCAATGAGCTCAGATGTGTTCCTATTTCAGGAAGGGGAAAGGATCCAGGGGATTACACACTAGTCTAATAGGTGGGAAGATTTGAGAGCTGATCTTAGAGAGATTAATTCAAAAATACATTGCAAACAAGGTAATAATTAAAATAATTAAAAGACACTAGCATGAATTTGGTAAGAACAAGTTTCATCACACTAACATTATCTCATTTTTATTGGGTAATTTTCTTAGCCAATCTGGGAATGCTATAGATTTAATGTATCTTGACTTCAGCAAAGTCTTTCACAGAGTATCCCATGACATTCTGATTAACAAGATAGTTAAGTGTGAATAGGATGACATGACAAGTGGATACACAGATTCTCAAAAAACAACTTCAAACAACAGAATGATACATTTAACGGGGTCCAAAATGGGCTCTCTTTATTCTTCCATTTTTAAAAATTACTTGGGTAACTTAATAATTTTGAAACAATCTTGATAGGTTGTAGACATGAATAATTTCTGCTCATGAATGAGTATGAGGTGAGTGCAAAATGGACAAAATCAATTTTATGGCCCATCAAAGAAATATAGTTTGAGATGATGAGAGATAGTTGTTCTACTTTACTTAGTTAGACCCCACTATATCCAATTTATAAAATATAGAATCATAAGGAAGGAAGGGAATCCTTGGAGGTCTTCTAGCCCAAACCCCTTCCCAAGGACAAATGGTTGTCCAATCTTTTCTTGAATACCTCCAGTATTCAACTCTGGGAGGCAAACTGTTCCACTGAATCTCATTGTCAGGAAATTCCTCCTTTTTTTCCAGGTTGGATTTCCCTCTGATAAACTTTCATCCTTTGCTTCTTGTCCTGCCCTCAGGTACTATGGAGAATAAATTAACACCCTCTTTCCACTGACAGTCTTTCAAGTATTGGAAGACTGTTACCATGTCATGCCTAAGCCTTCTCTTTGTGAGGCTAAACATACCAAGCTCCCTTAGCTGTTCTTTATATGATTTAGCCTCCCCCTTATCATCTCTGTTGCTCTTCTCTGTATTTTTTGTGTGTCCTGGTAATCAGAAGTGGACATAGTATTCCAAATGTGGCTTCAGTAGTACAATAGGGAAAGATGCTATCTCTTCCCACGATCTTGATGCAATCCCTCTATTGATGCAACCTAGGACAACTGCAGCACACTGCTGATTCATACTTAAGCAGTGAACCACCAGAACACCTAGATCCCTCTCATAGTTAATACTATTGAGCCTCATAGTTCATACTGTTGAGGTTACTGTCTATCCTGTACCAGTGCATTTGGTTCTTCTTTATTAAGTGCAGGACCTTGCTTTTCTCATCACTGAACTGCATCTTGTTGGATGGGGCCCAATGTTCAAGTCTGTCAAGATCTTGAACCTCAAAGGGTTAACAATTTGTCCCCAACTTGGTGTCATCTGCAAATTTGATGAGTGTCTTATTAATTAATTAATTAAATTTATTTGCTGCCCATCTTGTATCCAGCAACTCTAGGCAGCTGAAGATGATTTATGAAGCTGTTGAACAGTACTGGGCCCAAGACAGAACCTTGCATACTTCCCTCCACATAGATGTGTATTTGCATTGAGGATCACACACTTAGTGTGGTTGGTCAGCCAACTGCAAATCCATCTGGTGGCAGTGCTGTCTATCCCACATTGTTCTATCTTACCAAGAAGTAGTCTGTGTCTACTGTATCAAATACCTTCTTAAGTTGATTCTGGGTACTATATCTCACAAAGCATTCAGAGAAACTATAACAGCTTCAAAGAAATGTAAGAAGCACAATCAAGGGACTAAAACAAAGTTATATAATAAGGATTTCAAGTAATTGAGAATTTTTAACTTTCAGAGAAGACAAGTAACTATCATATCTCCCCTCAAATATCTGAAGGATTATCATATACAAGATCACAACCTACTTTCTATCATTCTAGGATGCAAAATAATGATTTCAAATTACAGCAATGAATGGATATTCTCACTGATTTTTTTTTTGAAAAAGGCTATTCTGAAAGAGTAAGTCAGCAGTGGAACCAACTGCTGAGAGAAGGAATCAGGTCCACTTGCTGGATGATTCAAGATGAACTAGTTTTCCATCTGTCATGAAATTTCAATTTAAGTCAAAGGTGAATGAAGCTTCTGACCAACAAGAATTAATCATTCAATTAAAAGACAGATAAAAGTAATGCTTTTCAGATTATTTGCCTAGATATTGTCACTATACCTATATGTTTCCTATGAAGCAGATTCATTAATAAAATACAGATTTAAGCATCCATAATTTGTTCCAAAGCTAAAACACAGTCATACCTCATAAGTATAATTGGGACAAGAGACCAGCAAGAAAAGCCATGTAAATGGGTTCCTCGTGGGGAATGGGATCTTCCTGGTCTTTGAACCTGGAAGAAAACATAAGAATGTTTATTGAGACAAAGAACCAATTTATAAGCAATAAAAAAACTATCATCTGACAACACACACAAGAGTTACAGTAAAGCATTAGACTTGTAAAAGTTTCCCTTCATCAAAGGTGACAAAAAGTTAAAAAAGATACATACCAAAGATTCCAACATGGTTTTAGCCCATAACAAAATAATTTCTCATTTTGCCTGATGAAGCTTGAGCCCATCCCCAGAAAACTACAAAACTCTTCCTTTCTCCCTACCCAAACCTGAAAGCACTTTCTTCTTTTCCTTGATTGGCTTTCAGAGGTCAGGTGATTACCTCTGAGCATCTAAGGCTGGCTTGTTATTTAAAGGGTCAGCTGTTCCCATTACAGAACAGAAGGTGTTTTTTATAAAGACATCTGTACTTCCATTTGGCCTTTTCTCTGTACTCACCAGCTGGGCGAAGATTTCGCAGAGCAATATGAATAGAAAAGTTTCCCAGCTGACATAACTGGAATAGGAAACAAAACCACTGTTAGCAGGGAAGGGGCAAAAATTGATTTTTTTCCCTTACTATCACCACTAGAAGCCAGATAGTGGCACAAAATCTCCCAGAGTTCACTCCATCGTGATTCAAATAATTTTGTAGAAATGTTACAAATTTGCTTGGAGGAAAAGATAAAACCTTTAAGGTGCCGAAGAACAAGGGATTTTTATTACTCATGTCTTCTGGTCCCTTGTTCTCATTACCCCAAAACAATTTAACAGCTCTGGCACTAATAAGATGTTCTACAATTGTTCAAAACTAAGTTCTGGCTCTAAGACAACTTAGGACCCAGTGTTTTTCAGCACCATAACTAAATAAACTTTTAAAAAAATATTGCCTTTTTTCTTTTTCCTGCCTTTTTTTTCTCCTTTTGTTGTTTTACTTGAATTTCTTTGGTGCCGGAATTTGTCTTATTCTTCTTTATAATGCATCATATACATACAATCAACAAATAAGATTGCACAGCATGAATACAGCATTTTTCTGCAATTCTTGAAAGCAGTCAATTTTTTTTCCTGAGATCACAGAACTGCCTAGTGCAGGAGTCAGGTCAGTCCAAGAAAAATGACGGCTGGCTTCAAAACTTGCAGTAAAATGCTGTATTCACATTTCTGCATGTCTAAAGCACCCTTCGCAAATTGAATTTGAACCACTGCAGAGTACTACTAACAAACTGGCCTTAAGACATGAGCACATGTGTAAGGGGAAAAAAGGTTTCTCTCCAGGCAATAGTACCAGATCCATTCCCAAACCAGAATGCTTTGTGATCTTTCCATGTACCAAGAAAGAGAGGTATATTTCTACATTTTTACTATACATAGTTCTAGTTCCATTCTCCCAGATTTCTTCCCATTGCTACAAAAGGTAACCAATCTTTCTCTTATTTGAGGGAATTACTAAGGTTTGTAAAAAAAAAATCTAGTATTATCTTATCAATCTGCATAAGACTTGTTTCTGTGTCACAAACAGATAGTCATAACTTTTATTTCTAGATAGACAATTTCTTGATTTTTAACTTTGCATGAGGAAACTTCCCACCTTCGGCTGGCCTAGGCTCTTCCTAAAATATCTGCCTATTTTCTATTACATATCCACCATTTTTCAGGTAAAAGGCTCGGCTTCCAAAATCTACAAATTATTACCAGGAATATGATAAGCGCCAATTTCACTTGTTCATGTCCATATGCTGGGAAAAAAAGAACAAACAAAAACACTCTTAGAGTAACTACAATTGGAACGCCTAGAACATTCCTAGAAGGAAAAAGATTCCCCAATGACAGAACTCAAGATTTTCCAACTGAAAGAAAGAGAATCTCATGACAGCATTTATACAGTTATATGTGTGTTAGCATGTTAATATTCATAAGGAAAGGAAAAAAATAAGGATAAACTAGAGGCCTTTAGTTAATCCCATCAGAATTTTCTTTTCCTTTCACCATTTACTAAGTAATTAAATGATAAATGACACAAAGAATTTGATTCACCTAGACATTTTTGAAGATGTCAAAAAACATGTTGCCAGGTATACAAAAAATGTTGTATATATGGATTTTCATAAAGGCTTTGACAAAAATTCCTCACCAAAGGCTCATAATAAGATGTACAGATGTATGGATTTTTTTCTTCCTTTCTCATTACATTGGAACTCCTTAATGTAAGGAGATTTAGGACCAGAAGAAGAAAACAAATTTTCATAGACAACTGTGTTAAAAAGAATGTTTATTGCTTATTACTTTATTTAAAATATAAAAATAGCACATTTAAAAGTATAGGAGCTAAAATATGAACTATACAAATGAAACAAGAATATGTATAAAAATAACTTCAAATATGAAATAACTTTTGATATGAAGTTATGTTTTAATTAAGATTTGAAATAATTTGCACCAAACTATATCCTATGTTTTCTGCACAGAGTTCTATATGGCACATACAGTATGTTTCCTTTTCCCCAGTGTTTAATTTTCAAACCTTGTGAGATTTGTATAGCTGACTTATAACAAACAGGCCCAAATAATGACTTTAATGTCTGAGAGAATATTTGAATGAGATCTCCCTAGACCTAGACTGAAACTTGAACTGTTTAAAAAGGAGTCAAGTCCAAAACAGTAACTCATAAAGAAAGCATCTCTAAGGGAAAGTATGTCAACTGTAATTCTAAAATAGAGAATAAGTGAGGCTACCTTTGTGACAGAAGTCAATTTAAAGAAAGTAAGGTTCGAGAAATTAGATTACCTGAACGTTTACTTGATCTGAGGAATCCTCAGGTGGAAAGGGAAAAAAATTATAGACCTGCCCCTCAACTAAAGAATACATTTACGTATTTTTCCATTCAAGAAATTATTTTGAGTCACTAGGAACTTGCTTTTTGATATCCTGGAAATCTTGCTCTACTTTAACAGATATTTACTGTTGCTTCTGATCTGAAGAATTTTACCAGACATTAGTTATGTTTTTAAGCTATTATTTTAAATTAAAGGGCCTAGAAACTTTTATTTTAAAAAAGATGAAATTCTGCTCAGTTATGTATTTATTCCATTTCTTAAGGCAAGAAATCTGTACAGCTCCAATGCCTAGTTCACCATTATATTAGCACTCACTCAGTAAGAAGCATATTAACTAGGCAGAATGCAATCTTATGCAAGCCCATTTTGAGATTCCCACCCCCCCACCTCATATCCCAGGACACACTTCTGGTTAATTACAAGGAAAGCAACATTAACTTCATTCAGCTTCTTAGAAATCAAATGGATTTCTTTAATCAACCAGTATTATTCTTTTTTTAGCTTACCAGGTGGTGTATACAACGGGTGATTGATGTAATATGCCATCCAGGCTGCAAAGCCCCAATAGTAAGTGCAATTCTGAAGAAAGAATTAAAAGTATCACATTAAAGATGTAATAGATTAGTAACAGTATATCAAAAAAAGGACTTGTCAACTGCCTCTGTTTCATTGCTCCATGAAGAGACCCAGCAGAAAGGGAGGGCAGTTTTTAGTCTATAGCTATGTTGCTTTAAAATGTCATTACCTTGAAGATGTTACGTAAAGGCATTGTTCCATGGGAGAATCTGTGGACAAAAAGGGTCTCGAGGAGGCGCTTGACATAATGGAAAGAGTGACAAATGCAAGCCAGGCTAGAAAGGAAAGGAAAACAGATGGCTGACAATAGAATTACCTTACCAAAAAAAATGCAAATGCAATTCTACTGTATTTGATTTATTATCAGCCAAAGGATAAGGTATATCCATGTTTCCAATGTTAATCTATTTATTCTTTAAATTTATATGGCCACCCACCTCAAATTATTGACTCTAAGTAGCTAACAGCAGTCCAAGCACTACATAACTATATATAACAATAAAATAATAATAATCAGCAGTTGAGAGAAAAAAACCTAAATATCCAAATAACAAACAAACCAGCACAAGCATTGCATACGCTTTGAAACAAATCCAGCTTTCCAGTGGTGATCCAACCATGACTTTAAGGCAGGCTGGACAATTCATTTTCCCAAGGAGTCACATGAGAAACTGGGACTGTTGTGGGGGCTGCCTCAGACCCCCACCATTGCTACCCTGCTACCTGTTGCTGCTCTATCCCCACCCCCGCTACCGCTCTGCTCCCACCACTTTGCTTCCACTGCTGCTGTCCCACTTGATGCCACTGCCGCGTGCTGGACTGGGACTGCCAGTGGGCTGTGAAATGCCCAGGTCTGCTTTAAGACCTTACATAAGGCTAGCTGGGTTGGGACAAATCTAATCTCTGGGGGATGATGTTCTAAAGGGGCAGAAAAGGTCTTCCTCCTGAGCCCTGCCAAATGACATTCCCTAAGAGACAGGATCTGTAGAATCTTTCTCCTGCTGGATATGATGGGATAGATGTAATTGGAGAGAGGTGATCTCTCAAATATTTGCCCTATGCTGTGAAGGCTTTTATTGTTTTGGCCATGTCATGGGATCAATGGGAACTCGTTGGAAAAGGCCATTTTCCAAGTAGCTGAACTGGAGAAGGGTGATGATGCATCTCATCGGTTCCTTATTAATGACAGAAAAATAAAACTCTTTAGGGTAGGAGGCACTCCACTCATGGAAGACGAAAGGAAGTTTAAGAATGAATCCACTCTTTGTGACTGAACACATATATTGCCTCATGGAGGATGCTCCTAGTACTGAAGAACTTTTGCTTCTAGGAATTCTTATTATTCTATTATTAATTATCCTATTCTATTATTGAGCTATCCTATTATTATATTTCTATCATCCTTTGACAAATAGAAGTACAATAGGCTTGCCTCCCACTGTGAAGATGCAGACATCATGTGCTATCTAGATGAGCTTGATAGGTAATGTTGGACTAGAACCAGTAGATTGGATGTACATCAGTACTAACAATGTGAAGAAGGGTAGGCAGGCAGGCCTGGAAACCAAATTTAGGTTGTCGGACAAGATGCTGAAATTGAAGACTGCTGAAATGACTGTCTTGGAAAAACTGTTCCATGCAGAGTGCCAAATAGGCAAATGTCGATGGAAATTCTTAAGTCATCCAGGCCATGGTTGTCCAAAAGTGCTTTTTCAAGAAGCAACTGGACTTCCTTTTCTTTGAAGACATTTAATTTCTTATCTAAGAAGGTTCTTCAGCTCTGACTGGATGGTGGGGAAAGGGCGTTTGTACTTACCTGATACGTCCATTCTCCATGAGCTGCGAAGAGCATCCAGAAGTGGGAAGTGCTCGGTCTCTCGCAAAGCAGGCTGGGCTAAAATCTTACTGGGACGCTCCTCCTCCTGGAACTCCACCCAACGCCCCAGTTTTGGCGAAGTCGAAGTGGCAAACCTGCCTATACTTCTCCTATCTACAAAACAAATGTTTGGCCGGAGCAAAAAACCCCCAGATGGAAAAAGGGGCGGGGCTGGATGCTCTTCGCAGCTCATGGAGAATGGGCACATCAGGTAAGTACCAACGCCCTTTCTTCCCCGAGCTGCTCTGAGCATCCAGAAGTGGGACATACCAAAGCTGGAGTTGTCCTCAGGGACGGATGCCGTCTGGCACTAAATCTATTCTCGGTCCCTATGTACCTGCTGTAAGACCCTCTGCCAAATGAAGCCTCAGCAGAGGCAAACACATCCACCCTATAGTTACGTATGAAGGGTGAAGGAGAGGACCAGGTGGCCGCCCTGCAGATCTATCGAGGCCTGAGTGGCCCAAGCAGCTGATGTTGCCGCACTACGTGTTGAGTGGGCAATGATGCCCGCTGGTACAGGGATAGACTGAACCTCATAAGATTTTGCTGTTGAGGCCCTGAGCCAACGGCCAATCGTGGAAGAAGACACTTTATGACCCTCGGACCTAGGGAGAAAGGAAACAAAAAGGGCCTCCGTCTTCCGGAAGGACGTCGTGCATTGTATGTATATGCGCAATGCTCAGCGCACATCAAGGTGATGCCATTGCCGTTCCAGATGATGAGTCGGGTTAGAACAGAAATTGGGAAGGACCAGTTCCTGAGCCCTATGGAAGGCAGAATTGACTTTAGGTACAAACGTAGGATCGGGCCTGAGAACTACCCTGTCTGCATGGAACACACAGAGGTCCTTGCGAATTGATAAGGCTGCCAATTCTGATATTCTCCTCGCCGAGGTAATCGCGACCAAAAATGCTATCTTATATGTCAGGAATTGTAGACTGATGGTTCTCAAGGGTTCAAAGGGAGCCGTGGAAAGTGCCGACAGAACCTTGTTCAGGTCCCAGGTTGGGTACCGGTGGACCACTGGTGGACGTAAATTGGTGGCACCTCGCAGAAAACTGCGAATCCGAGGGTGTTGAGAAATTGAATGAAAATCACCAAAGGATATAACTGAAGCCAGGGCCGCCACTTGACGGCGTAAAGTGTTAGGGGACAGACCCTTATCTAGTCCCTCCTGCAGAAAGTCCAGCAGCTGTGCTACCGATGGAGAGGTGGGAACAACCCCCGATTTCGTGCACCATTTGCAGAAGATGTTCCAAGTGGCATTATATATGCGCACAGTTGATGGTCGCCTAGCCGCTTGTATAGTATCAATCACTCTGGCGGAAATGTCCTCTGACCTCAGACGTTCCCGCTCAACCTCCAAACAGCTAGACTGAACCATTGCGGGTCTGGGTGAAGGACCGGGCCCTGAGAGAGAGATATCATGGACGATGGAATTCTCCAAGGTTCTTGGATGGATAAGCTCCTCAGGTCCGCAAACCATGGCCTTCTGGGCCAATGGGGGGCCACCATAATATCTCCACCCGTTCTTCCAGAACCCGTTGAATCAGCCTGGGAATTACTGGAAGAGGAGGGAAGGCGTATAGGAGCCCTGAGGGCCAAGGGCAACGGAGAGCGTTGACATTCTCCGCTCCTTGGGACGGGTACCGGGAAATGAAGCGCGGTAATTGCGTGTTGAGGGGAGAGGCAAACAGATCTATTACAGGAAGGCCGAATTTCTGGACTGCTTTCTGAAACAATGAGGGGTACAGACGCCATTCCGCCTGGTCGAGCGTGGCCCTGCTGAGCCAGTCTGCTCGCACATTGGTGATGCCCGATATGCGCTCGGCTTTGACGGACAGGAAGTTGTTCTCGGCCCACTGAAGCAATTTCTCTGCCTCTCGCATTAGGCGCTTGGAATGTGTGCCCCTTTGTTTGTTCAAGTGGGCCTTGACGGTGATATTGTCCGTGAGCACCAACACGTGGTTGGAGCGCAGTGTTGAAACAAAACTGCGCAGGGCGAGGTGAACGGCCGGCAGTTCCATCCAACTGATGTCTTGTGCACGCTCTGGAATGGTCCATTGTCCCTGAGCCGTGTGTTGAAGATAATGAGCCCCCCATCCGTACAGGCTGGCGTCTGTCGTGATGGCCTCTCTTGGAGGATCCCTGAAAGGACAACCCCTTGTGATTGTTGCAGCAGTCCACCAGCAAAAGGATCTAAGTATGCTGGGTGGCACCATAACTCGGGCCCTGGAATTGTCCCTCCCCAACCGCTGGTAGGGCAGTAGGAACCACTGCAGATCCCTGGCATGCAGGGCCCAAGGAACTATGGATATACAAGAGATCATCTTCCCCAATAATTGCGATAGCAATACAAGGGGAACCCTTCGAAGGGCACTGATTTCCTGTACCAGTTTCCTAATACTTTCCTGCCTGTCGGGTGAAAGAAAAACCATGCCCTGTGTGGTATCAAGAACCGCCCCTAGATGAATTAGTCTAGTTGTGGGGGTCAAATAACTCTTGTCCCAATTTATAGAAAACCCATGACTCTGAAGAGTGGAAATGGTGATAAGGGCATCTGCCTTAGACTGCTGAATGGATGACGATAAAATCAAAATGTCATCCAAATAACAATGAAGCCTAACGGGTCTGCTTCTGAGAAATGCGGCCAGCGCCGCCAGGACCTTTGTAAAGGTCCTGGGAGCAGAGGCCAGTCCAAAAGGAAGGGCGACATACTCGTAATGTATGTTATTATAACAAAACCTAAGAAATTTGTAATGGGAAGGCCGAAGCGGTATATGTAAATATGCTTCTGTAAGATCAATAGATGTAAGTACGTCCCCCTCCCTGATGCCAAGTAAGATCGATTGTAATGTGGTCATCTTGAACTTACGATACAACAGAAACTGGTTGAGACGTTTCAGATCTAGAATCGCCCTCCAGCCCCCCAAACTCTTCGGGACCACGAAGAGATGGGAATAAAATCCCTGACCCTGTTGATCTGAGGGTACCGTTTGGATGGCCCGAATCTCCAATAAATGGGAAATGGCAGATTGCATGAGAGCTCTCTTCGTGGGGTCTCTAGAGAAGGGACATTTCATGAAGAAGTGTGGTGGGCTGGAGAGGAACTCAAGAGCCAAACCGAACCTGATGGTATTCCTCACCCAGGCATCGGAGGTGGAGGAATCCCACTGGTCAGCAAAAAACCTTAAGCGGCCCCCTATGGGCGTTAGGTCCCACTCATCATTTGGAACGACGGAAGTTCCTGCCACTAGCTCCCCTGAACTGTCTCCTGTTCTGCCCCCCTCGTCTGCTTCCGCCGGCAAAGTCAGAAGAGTTCGATTGTTGCCCCTGACTCTGTATTGGAGTCCGATGAAATCTTGAATAGTAGTGTCCCGGGTAAGAGGGATGAGAGGGGCCCCTACGAAATGGCTGTGAAGGTCGGGAGTCCGACCTCCTAAACAGAGAGGGGAGGATCCTCTTCTTCGATTTTGTTTCAATAAGGAGAGGATCAAGGGCCTTGCCAAATAGTTTCTCCCTGGATATAGGTGCAGAGGCGAGCTTCCATTTGTGCCTTGCATCTGCCTGCCAATGACGGAGCCACAAGAGGCGCCTGGCACAGACTTGGGAAGCTATGGCGCGAGAGGAAAACTTCACGGCATTGAAAGTTGCGTCTGCCGAAAACTCAGCAGCCGCAATTATCTTGGCAACATCTTGATGCGCCCTGGTATTGGAAGCTGGTATTATGTCTCTCAGATGCGAAGCCACCTGAGGGAGGACCTCGTAAAGAAAGAGGCGGCCGTGGCCGCCCTAATGGCCCACGTGTCAGAAAGGTGCGCTCTGCGCAAGGCCATTTCAGCCCTCCTTTCCTCTGGTTTCAAAGCTTCCTCCGCCTCCCCCGGGATGACTGAAGAAGATACCAGGGCAGCTATGGGGTCATCTACCTCAGGGGTGTTTAATGAGCTAGAAAACTCGGGGGCAAGGTTATAGAACCTTTTGTCGTACCCAGTCTGGGGAGGATAAGAAGCAGATAGGGCCCATTGTTTGTCGACCAGGTCGGTAAACATATGGGGAACGGGAATAACTTCAGCTTCCGTGGCAGGTTGATGGAAGATTAGGTCATCTGGTTCTTGCTGTGACCCGGTTGACTGAATTGTGGGAGGGAGGTTGGCAAGGCGAGCGGTGTTCTTCGCCTTAAACAAAAGGGATTTGAATAAGGGTGGCTTGAAGAGCCCCGTAAAAACTGGATGGTCAGGGGTAATTCCTTCATCGTCGGACATCCCCCTCTCTAGGGGGTCCGCTTCAGAAAGGTCCTGGTCAAGATTGTGAAGTGATCTGGCTTCTTGATCCATCCAGTCACCTTGATCCCCCATCTCCTGTATACCTTGTGGTGGGACGCAAGGGTTAGAAAACTCCCTTTGGGGGGATACACGGTGATAATGCTGTTCCACAATACTCACGGAGTGGCCCGATAGGGACATGCAATCTGGTGCTATGGAAGGTTGGTTGGTACGAAGAGATTGCTGCACGCCCGAGGCAATGCCTTTCCTTATTGCCAGCTCCATCCATGATCTCATTTTGGCTGGTATTTCATCCGGGAGATCATCATCTGAACGTAGGCCCGCCGCTGTGGGTGTGAATGTCGCCTCAGGGGACCTACGTGGGTTCAGGTCAGACACTGGACCCTCCTGATGGATGTATCTAGGCAGGCTCCCTCTGGCTTGGATGGAAAGATCCAGAGCGGCGAGAGGGGGGCTTGGAGAATGGGTGGAGGCAGTAAGACGGGGAGGGGGAGCCTGCTTGGACTCCCTGGTGCGCTTTCGCACCAGTTTCTCCAGGGCCTGGTGACGCCTGTGGGCGTCCTTCTCAGCTGCCCGTGAGGACCTATTAGAGGTTGGTATAACGGGCCAAGACCCCTGACCACCGGCCATCTCGTATGGAGGTTTTTGACAGAGTGACGGTGGTTGGCTCACTTAATGACCTGTGCTGAAGGGGTGCCTAATCTGATATTTCTATTATTACTATTATTATTAGTAGATTATTATTAGTTATTATTAATTATTATTGTTACTATTGCTATATAGCGTGACTAATCTGGGATATGATAGGCCTGCAGCACAGTGAAAACCCAGAATCTTGGGATATAAGAAGCCTATGAAGGCCTGCCAACAGTAGTCAGAATAATCCTACTGAGTAATGTGGCCTGATACGAGCCCCCAAAAAGGGAAGCCTACACCAGTGAAGGCCCGATGACCCAAGCCCCCAAAAAGGGAAGCCTAAGGGTAGATAAGGAGGCGAAGGAGAAGGAGGAGGAGGGGGTGGATGGTGTCCCCAGTCCCCAAAAAGGGAAACCTTGCGGGGCTGTGGTGCGCTAAAGGGCCTGGAGAAGAAACGTGCCACGCGGCCCTTCCAAAATGGCGCCACAGCCTCGTGACTGCCTGAGAGTTACGTGTGCACGGCCCCCAAAAAGGGAAACTGCCCCAGCACGCTGAGGTATTTGAAAAGTCAGCCGCAATCGCTGATTATGCTCAGTTGGAGCGAAAAGGAGGCGGCGGGAGGGAGCAGCGAATAATCACCCCTTCCTGTAGATCGGAGATAAGGCTTCGGGGCCGCCGCCCCGCTCGAGAGCGAGCCTAAGAGCTCCGAGTGCAGCGAGGATAGAACGCTGCCGCGATCGCTCCCAGCCGGCGAGCGATCAGAGAGATAAGCCCCCGAGGCAGCTGCCTCAGAGCGCTGTGTTGGCTCCCTGCCTAGAGGTCCCCGACGGATCGGATGTTATTTAAAGCCGTCGGGACAAACAAACTAAGACACAAGAAGAGGGGACACTAAAAGTGAAAATTGGAGAAAAGCTTTCTGCTCCGGCCAAAACCAACTACCCTGCTGCGAGGCTGAGCAAAAACTGGGGCGTTGGGGTGGAGTTCCAGGAGGAGGAGCGTCCCAGTAAGATTTTAGCCCAGCCTGCTTTGCGAGAGACCGAGCACCTGGATGCTCGGAGCAGCTCGGGGGAGAACTCCTTGCAGACAGCTGGTCATTTGCATTCTTTAAGAGAGTTGTGGAGGCTTATCTGTGTCCTCAGGGTGACCTGAATAGTGCAAATGGGTGTGGAGCCTTCTTGGAATTGTTGAAAGGGCTGTGTTTTAGACTGGAGATAGATGATGTTATACCCCACCTCCTCTGTTGAGAGAGGGATGTTCAATTTTGACATAGATGGCCTCTTTGACCCTTCTTTCAAACCAGCGGCCCTCTCTGTCCAAAATGTGGACTTTATTATCTTCAAAAGAGCGGCCTTTGTCTTTTAAATGCAGGTAGACTATTGAATTTTGGCATGAAGGGTTTGTTCTCCTATGTTGTGCTGTGAGTATCAATGATTACCAATATAGATAGCATCTTACTACCTCCTGAATCATAGCAGTATGCTTTAAATACTGATTACTGGAATATGTAAGTAGAAGGTGGCAGTTACTCCCACCTAAATTTGTGAGCTTCCAAATGCATCCAGCTTATTACACAGAATGTACCTTTAGTCTGATGGAGCAAGACATTATGTCCTTATGTGATACTTCAATAATACCTAATTGCAAAAAGGAATTCAATATTCAGACCAATTCTTTTCTGCCAACTCTAGAAATGTCAGTTGGAATACAGGGAAGTTTTCCTTTACAAGAGCAAGATATATGAAGGGAAATGTCTAGTCCTAGCAAGGAAGAAAAATGAATTAAGTTTGGGGCTGCCCTTTGTTGGAGAAGATCTCAGCTCACTTAGTGGAAAATATTTCAGTTTAAATTAAATGTAAGCAGTAAAATGTTTATTGTGCCCTGTAAATACTCACTGAACAACAGAGTACTTGCTGGAGGTGAAGTCATATCTTGAGCCATAAATGAAAGGAACCCGGAAGTAAAACATCAGGTAAATGAGGAGGGGCCCAGCATACTCTGTGAGGAATACCTGACAGAACAAAAACAGAATGTAGAAAGGCAAAAGGAACACAGGGAAGTGTTTTCTTGAGGAGAACTGAAATACCACTCACAGTCACCCAGCTGATCTGCGCACCTAAGTCCCGAAAATAGAATGTCGCTGTTGTACCAACTGGCAAATTCTGAAGGATATCTTCATCCTTCAAAGACTTTCCCTCTAGAAGAAAGAGAAATCACACTGAAACTCTGGGGGACTCAGAATTTTGACTTGAACATCAAACACAATAGTTGCTTGTTTGGCTACATAACAGAGAAGGAATTGTTAGCCTTACATTCTAAAGGACAAACATATGCACAGAAACCCAAGATGAAAGATGCTTAATTATCTTACTTCATTCATGAATCACACCATTAGCAATTAACTATTGATACGTAAATATTTCTTTCAAAGAGGTCCTTCGTGTGAATTCCCAAACCACATTTCACACCAATGTTATTCTCTAATACAATCTCATTCAAGCAAGTACCAGCCTTTGTTTTGTTCTTTTCCATATCTTTTACCAAAAACTTTATCATGAAAAGAGGAAATCTCTCTTAGGAGATATTTTAATATTAGGAGATATTTTAGCATAGCAACTTACTGGGATCTAGTCGCAGGGACTGCCGGGCTGGATACCACTGAGGGTCTGAGAAAAGAAAAATAAAAGTTTTCTTATAATGAGTCAGAACCATTAGTGCCATCAGCGGGCGGCACTCAAGAGCAATCTAGAGATGTGAAGGTAGACAAAAAATTATTTGCCCCACAGTTAGAAAGATAATTTAAAAATTAGAGAAAAGTTACTCATTCCGGGTAAATATATAAAATTTCCAAACAGTATCTTATACTGGTAGTACAATCTATACACATGACTAATAGGACTTATTTAAAAGTAGTTGGGTATATGACTAAACTCACAGCTGTTACTATTTCTTCAAATGTTTTATACAAGTTTAGACAGATAACCTACATGGCCATATGGCAGCTGAAGCTGAAAGGATCTGGCGAGCACTAGAAAATTGATGAAAACACAAACAAATCTTAGATCCTCTTGTCTGCTTCAGATTCCTTTACCTTCCACAGCAAATAAAAGTAACTGGTCAAGAAACAAACCAGCATGAAGGGGAAAATGCTCTTAATCTACACGTTTTTTTTCTCAACTCCGTAAAGGGACAAAGAGGACAAAAAAGATAAATCCATAAGCTGAAGCCACTGATCTTTGATTCTAATCAAAGAAAAATAATTATATTTTCAAAGATGTACCATTTGAGTGATGTAATAAAAGCTTTCAATAGCTAATTTTATTAATAAAGTGCTCTGCGCTTTCAACACTGAAACCCATCACAAAGATATGATAAACAACAAAGGTGGTATTTTTTCTATACATACGAGACTTCGTAAAGAGATTCTTGATTTCAGTTATGGTAGCATTGGGCTCTACCTGAAAGGAAACACACAAGAGGAATCAGAAAACCAAAGAACACTGTTGTGTATAATCAAGTAAGACCGCTTTGATTTAACTACTTTCTAGCCTGACAAACAGGCAACAATAAAAATGCCTCAGACATAAGTGCATATTCAAATTACGTCTAAACTGGAAATATACCATCAGCTTATATCAGTGTGTTAAGCAAAACAATACTAGATGAGTCAATTAGAAAATTAAAAAAGCTGTGATGAAAAAATATCCTCCCAACACCCCAGAAACATTGCTAGAGATAACAAGTTAGAAATATGCTTCTGTCCCACACTTCTATATTCTTATCAGCCTAGTAGCTTGTGGGCAAGAACTTATTACATCTAGTAGGGTGGTGCAAGTTTGGATTCAATCCGGATAAAGTCTTTGGAATATTGAAAAGCATGTATGCAACAACTGTCTGTGCATTTGCAACTTTTTCTATGGTTGCGTGGCTGCTATACAAGTTTCCCTACTACAGTCATGCAATCCTAGGGGGAAAATCCTTTAATGAGTTACAAACATCTGGCACATTGTTCCCACAAGTTTTCAAAGAAAATCCAAAGCACTGCCTAGCCTCTGATCAATAGGAATCTATTGGCAAAGGTATTAATCCCTTTATGTTGTTCCCAATCACTTTTGTAAGAACACAACATCAAGAATGTGGTTAGATGTTTTGTTCTCCCTTTCTTAGTAACCTTTGTTGCTTTATTATGTATGGTCATTTTATTATATCCATTTTAATCCTTTTACAATAAGGAATGAATGTAAACTGGTTCTCTTCCACTTTGGAAAGCTATTTCTGTCATCATCCAGAATAAGTTTGGATGAAACTAATCATTAGTCAAAAGATACTGAAACAAACTTCTTAAATCAACACTGATGTCACCTGATGTAACTTGAAGGCTAGTTATTCTTTACAACATAGTGGCACACTCATAAAATTTATTAAGCAACCAAACAACTTTATTGCAACTAAGAGACTTCTCATGTAATAAAAATACTTAGCATGAATATGTTAATTATATTTTCTTTTCTTTTTAAAAAAGAAAATGTTAATTATATTTTCATCATGCCTTTAATAGAATAGAATAGAATTCTTTATTGGCCAAGTATGATTGGGCACACAAGGAATTTGTCTTTGATGCATATGCTCTCAGTGTACATAAAAAAATATAAAATACATTCATCAAGAATCATAAGACACTTAGTGATCACTTAGTGATCACTTAGTGATAGTCATAGGGTATTAATAGGCATCTAATCACACTAGGAAACAAATAAAACAATATAAATTGTAAAGATACAAGCAACACTTGTATACCAATAATATACAATAATATGCCGAATATAAAAGTTTTGGTCAACTAGAGTGGTGAACATATCTAATACTCCTGCCTCTTATTTTTCTCAGAGTATATATAGCCATATTAATACATAGTTCATTAATTAATACCAGTATATAATTGTAACAGTACCATCAGTTGAAAGACATGAAAAGTTCTCAGAACATAAATGGTTCCTACTGTATACAAATTTTTCTTTGATGAAAAAAAATACAAGAAGATATGAGAAAAGTGTCAAGGTGAAATTTCAAAAAACTGATTAATACTTGCTGGGGGTTATAAACATGTCTGAGAACTGTAGTTCTTGAAAGCCATAACATGGAATGAGTATTTCCTGCTTGATTCTTGAAGAATTCAAACCTAGTCCTACCAGGAAAGATATGTATGTGAACATGAAGATATCAATGGTGTTTTCATTCAGAAAATGAACTACAAAAGTTGTAAATCTGCATTTGTTTCTGCGCCGCTGCACCCCCCCCACACACACTATCTATCTATCTATACTAGCCAGTGCGACATAAGGATCAAAGACTAAGCATTAAAACAAATTAAAAAGTGAATATATGCTGGTTAACAGAGGCTGGGAAACCCTCTGCAAATCTAGGCACTCTTTCAAAAAAATCTGAAAAAAATATCAAAAACTAATACAAAGTAAAGAAAAGGAAAAAGAGAAAGACAAAAGTGCAACAAAGATAAAAATAAATAGAAATAGGAGACTTAATTTTCTTTGCAGCAAATACAAATACAGGTAGTCCTCAACTTACGAGCATTCATTTAATGACCATTCAAAGATACAACAGCACTGAAAAAAGTGACTTATGATCATTTTTCATACTTATGACCATTGCAGCATCCCCATGGGCACGTGCTCAAATTTAGAACGCTTGGTAACGGCCATGTGTTTATGATGATTGCAGTGTCCCTGGGGGTCATGTGATCCCCTTTTGAAAACCTTCTGACAAGCAAAGTCAATAGGGAAGCCAGATTCACTTAATAATTTTGTTACTAACTTAACTGCAGTGATTCATTTAACAACTGTGCCAAGAAAGGTCATAAAATGTAGCAAAACCTGCTTAAAAACTGTCTTGCTTGCATCAGAAATACAGATATAATTTTTCATGTTTGTTATAGTAATATCCAAATATTTAACCTTCTCAATTTGTACTGTTTTTGAAGTATGAACTTCTGATCTATGATTTTGATTATTAGAAACCATTTGATAATAGAAAAGGAAAGTGTTATTTTTGTAAATATAGGGAGGCAATTTTGTAATCATACAGTTTTAATCATACAATTTTGTAATCATCCTTGGTTTACAACTGCAATTAAGCCCAAAATTATCCATAGCTATCCAATTACTGCTTCTACCAGTACTTCCATTGGGACATCTTTACCTGGTATTATCTCTCCTAATCCTGATACATGACAGAGAGAGAATTCTCTGCAGCCTATAGATTTATTTCCAAGTTTAAAAAGAAAAAAAATGATCAAAGTGAAATAACAGATTTGCAGGTTAAAATGACTATGTTATATGGCATAGAAGACATTTTAAAGTGTTAAACAGATTTTGCATGGCACAAAAGCATGCAGCGTGTGTGTGTGTGTGTGTGTGTGTGTGATATAAATTCTATGTAGGTGAATATATACAAATGTGGAAAAAGGAAACAATTTTAAATTCTTGGCTATCTTACTTTTTCATCCATGTGGAGCAGGTAGAAGCTGCACAAGGGGCAAGGTATATTGAAAGTTGGAACATGGAAAAAGGGAGAGGGGCAAAGGGGAGAGTGGTAGGAAAAACTAAGAAACAGTTGGCACCTATATTCATTTGAAGAAGATGATTAGGTGGTTTTAACTTATTCTCGTATTCATTCCCAAGCTACCAAAAATACTCCATCGAACAATCAAGTAATCAATCAATGAAAACAAATGAAGAATAGGCAAAAGTTCTTTGACTCAACTCAAACTTTTAATACCGGAACTATGGATGCTTTGGATACAGTGCAAAAAATCCTCACATAAAGTGAAATAGTAAAATTAATCCCATAATTTGCATGTACCAAGATTGTGAAAAAGATTGCCTAAGTGCAGTGTGGGCATTAGAAACATTGTTAGGTGCGTATTGGGAAAGATTTTTTTAAATGAATACTTTCCTTTTAAATATATGTTTTCTGTGGTGAAAATGTGCCATATAAGTAATGATCAATAAGCAAAATGAGAAAGTTGGTGTAGTTCTCATACCACTGTTATACTTTCATTCTAATCATTTATTCTGCCCAATTCCAATCCTGTATGGAAGCCCAACCAGTGGGGGAAAGACAAAGGAAACAATGTAGTCAAAAGGAGTTTATTTTACTGATGGGAGAAGACATTGTTATAAAAACAAACAAAATTAGAAAACAAACAAAAAAGATTGTTTAGCGAAGGGCAGTATTCAGCTGGAGAGGCAGAATTATGGGTTTAGAGGAAATGACCATACAGATTTGTACATGATTGAAACATCTGTGTTAGTTTTTAGATTTTTAGACACTATATTTCATATTTTATAGATATATCTAATTATCAGTGGATGGAGTGCATGCTTTGTTTGTTTTGTGTGGATCCTGTTTTGGAAACTGCACTGATGGCATTTCCTAACCACCCAGCCCCCTTGTAGAGGAGTTCTCGGCAGTTGGGAATTGATGACATACTGACTTGAGATGTGTATGGATACTGCTTATTCTTGTTTTGCTGTTATTATTGAGTTGAAAGAATTTTGAAAATATGTGTTCATCTTTTTTCTCTGTGGTTTTTTTTTTTAATTACATTTATATGCCGCCCTTCTCTGGAGACTCAGGGCGGCTTACAATTTTTGGGATGCAACCCAGTGTGCTCAGCAATAGCCTTCCTTCCATTGTATATGCCTACTTATTACTAAGCGGCATTTTTACAAGGTCAGCTAATTGCCCCCAACAATCTTGGGTCCTCAATTTACCTACCCCGAGAGGATGGAAGGCTGAGTCAACCTTGAGCCTGGTGGGATTCGAGCCTACAGCAGTTGTAGGCAGCTGGAACTTAAGTGCAGGCAATTAAGCAGCCTGAGCCACCAAGGCCCATTTGATTTATTGGTTGATTTATTGCTTATATTTATTGCAAATATAAGTAACTTTTGTAAGTTACTTACATTTGCTTGATTAAAGTGACTTAAAATGCTTGCAATAAACTAATAATAAAATGGGTGTAGGAATGTTGTGCTGGAATTCCGAGCTGCATTTTTGTGTTTTTAGAATTTTTAGTCATTATGTCTACCTACATAGCAGCCATACAGAAAAAAGGTTATTTATTGATTTGTGCTGCCATGCTACAAAATAGTAAAATAACGTCAATGCAAGGCTATGGAAGACAGTAGCACTTTAGATAAGAAATCAGTTACTGGGACATGAGACTAGGGTCCAAATGTCATGCATGGCATATAACTTGGAAGAAACTAGGATTATGCTTTGCTGATCACTATCATTATTTGGATGTTACTTTAGTCTCATCTCTATTTTTAGTCTCTTTGCTTCCTCAACAGTCAATGCAGGAGTCTCATTTGTCTGAAAGGATTAACAATACCCATAGGAATCAAAATGAAAAAGGGCAAGATGCTACTATCACTCAATGCTGACACAAAACTGAACTGCCATGTAAATCTTAGGGACAAAAAAAAAAGAATACCTGAATTTCCCTCTTTGGTGCTCCCTCCAAATCTGTTTTTCCTTTCCTTTCCCATAAACATGTTTTCTACCTTCCCAGTTTATCTCATCCAAAAGAACATGCATCTCAAAAAGAATATCTCTCTGATCTACTTTGTGCAGAAAAGGGATTGATAATGCATATACAGAGAGCCATTTGTAACCAAGGTGGCACCATATTAAGGATTCAAAATCCTCCCCTTAATCAGATTGGCTAGCACTTTTGGATGGGATTTGTCATTCTTTGCAGTGACAAATTCCACCCAGTAGACTTGTGTCTGAAAAGTTTATCTATCTTACAAATACTTTTGGTACTGTGTCTTTGAGTAAATTCTTGAGCCAAAATGCACTAATAGCTATTTTATACAAGAGTCCTTACAGTCCTGAATCTTTAAAGATTGAAAAATTGACCACTAGGAAATTTTCTGTGGATTGTACTTTTTGAAACAAACAAAAAATCTGAAGTCCACTTATTTATGTTTCCTCAAGCCAACCAGATATATGCGTAAACAATGATAGCATTTGATTTCATTATCTAAACTAAACCAAAACAACTTCCTATTTTGGGGTTCGGATATATCCAAAATCTGAAGGTGTGTCTAGTTACAATGGTAGACATGCAGATCCAGAAGAATTATTTTTTTCGGGGAAATTAATCATTAAGTCAGTGATAGTGCAATTATTATGTAAGAATGAAAGTGGGATTGAAGATAACAAACTGTTTTCAATGATTTAAAGTTCTGTCTCCCATTTATAATACAAATCTATCTCCATGGAGTTAGGATCCATGCCTTTGTTCCTTACTTAGGATCTGCATAGGGAGATATCACACCAGCATTTAAAAAAAAACCAAAAACTCTACTGGTGGCCATATCACTCATAATTCTAGAGCTGTCCTAAAAGTCTTGATATCAAACACAGCCTAAAAGATGATTAACACATTCAGATCAGAGATAGGTGGTTATGATTACAGAACAACTTGGAAATTAAACAAATATATTTCTTGTAGTTTTGCAACATGCGTATTTGCCTTTTGATAGCAAATATTGATATATTTTGCAATAGACTATACTTTCCTACGCATGAATATCTCACATTGCCAACTACAAGTCCTGCACATGTAGATCTCACTTGCTAACTGAAGTTCTGACTTCATGTATATTTCATTCAAGCTTTGATTTATGGCAGTTTTTAGTAAATAAATCACCTTTTCAGTATAAAAGTACAATACTATTTTTTTAAAGGCTAAAACAATTCTAAAGTTCTGCAGGGACAAAAAGTCAACTTCAGCTTCAAATCCTTCTTCCAAGATTAGGACACTTACCTTATCCAGGAAGCACAACTTTTCCCGGGTCTTGGCATCCAGAATCTCCACCTCAAAAAAAAGAACACCCCTTTTAGATTTCTTAGTAGGATGGTGTGGCCCTAAATCATTGAAATTTCTCTGAAGAGGCGGACACCCCTCTATGGAAAGCAAATTCCCATCCATGCCTCTTCACAAAGCAGCAAATCCCAAAGAATATGTTCAGTCAACAGACTTGTTCACAATAAGCTTCCTTTCCTAATGATCAACATTTAAGTATGGATCATTCCTGATCTGTGTGAAAATCTTAAAGAACAAAAGCTCCTCTTGAGATTAAGACTCAAAGTTCAGCCTTTCAAGCAATTCGGCCCAGCAAATAAAGGGGCTTCCCTTTTAGTCTGTTCTGTAGGTTGTGTTCCAAGGTGTAAGTCGATAGCATGGTAGCTGAACCACTACCCTTCTCAGCTAAATATAAAACTGAGCCCAGCAAAAAACTTCTTGCAAGCAGCCTCTTGGCCAATTAAGTCATATCAGGAAATTTTAAAGCCTTTTATTTTTATTTTATTTATTATGACATTTATGTGCCACCCATCTCGTTTCAAAGTTAATCTTTCAATCAAAAAGACCATGCCAACCCATGAATGTCCAGATTTCACAAGCCATCTTTTGGGGAGGAAAAGGCACTCAGAAAATTCTCCCTTCATCTGCACATTAATATAGGAGACTGCTTGGCAAAACTCACAAGTTTCTAGGATCTTATCCAGGTCTCTATTGATGTTAGAGCCTAGAATTTTTCTCTGCCCAGGAGACCAGGAGTTCCTGTTACAGTAACACAAGAATCCAAACAGCAACAATTCCTAGGTATTTTTTGGGGAGGGGAGAAGTGTATCATTCTAGGGCAAATTACTTAATGCTTGCTGTGGTACATGGAGTTGCCTTTGAATATAATTGGAAATTTCAACAGGTACAAAAAATGGCTGCTAAGATGTGATCAGAAACAAGGCGTGCATATTGTGAGATATAAGTCCACAGTGTCTTTATATGTTAGTGATTATATGTTTCTGAGCTAAGTTTATGTATAGGCACTGTCTTAAATGCCCTTAATAATATAAGCCATTTAAAAGAAATTTACGACAGATTATTTCTCCACAACAGTTAAATTCTTCACAATTCTCAATTGCAGTTTGATGTATCAAACATCCACATAACTTAGATTATTTTTAGCTCAGAAAATGTACATAAAAACTATACTGACTGGAACTTGTTTACAATAACTATAGATTGCTTGCTTTTTAAAAAATAACTAAGACAGCCAGTTCCCCATTGTATCATTGTTTCAGAGATATTCCTTATCAGATTCCTCAATGTCTTCAACAATGGCTACTAATGTAATTGAAAAGTTAATTAAGGGAGGTATTCAGAAATGCATCTACCTTGAAAGTAGCCCATGTTGCACTGTATTAGCACAATCAAACATCAACAATTGACCTCAGGAAATATTTTATGACATTTTGTATTATGTTATAAAATGCTTTATTATGATTTTTATGTCATAAAATGTTTTATAAAAATTGCCAAATTTCAATTGTACAGGAGTCATGGGTCCAGGGTTTTGGACAAATTTCATAAATTAGCTCATTTGAGATACTGCCACCATCATAAATGCTGGTTAGTCACCAAGTACCCATCACGTTGCAGGGACACTGCAACCACCACAATCTCAAGCACCAATTGTGTATCTTTTTTTTCAGCGCTATAACTTCAAGCGGTTGATGAAGTAGCAGTTGGTAAGCAAGGACCACCTGCAGTTTAACCCACTAAATTAAAAATCCAATTCTTTTCTATTTTGTTATGATTTATATCCTTAGCCACTTTAATTATGTGAAACCTCCATGTTCAGAGTATATATACTTCTTAATGTCCAAAGAAAAGGACACAGTATTAGGGGAGTGCTGGTATCTCTTCAATGTTATAGATTACAACTACAAAAAACTGCTCTTATGAACTGGGCTGATCTTTAACATTTGTTCAGAACTCTGTTACTTCTACCGGTCCTATATACTGGGTCTCAGAAGAAGTAGAACCATTCTGATATAAGGGCTCAATTTTTCAACATTTATAGATACTCCAAAAGTATACTGTTGTCAACCATATAAAAAGCCACTGAGACATCTTGGGGGACAAAAATGCTCATGCTTCAAGTCCTAACTCACCTATGAGAATCAGTAATGTTTTCTACCATAACCAGGGCCACTCAGTCCTTTTCCTGGTCACTTTAATCAGCCATTTCCACAACTGGCATAGGTTAGTTATCAGGTCCTTAAAATTAAATTATCAATCAGCCCAAAAGAAGAACAATTATAATACACTTTAACTGACTTTTTAGAAACAAGGAATCTAGTCCAAAAATAAATAAATAAATAAATTGAAGATTGTAAAAGCTATCTCCCTCTCTGTAAGCATACATTATCATATGTTGAAAATGTCCAAGATTGCTCACATGATCTCTGGAAACTTGATGTGATTGAGAACTATGGCCATGAGGGATTTAAACTTTTTATAGCAAGTTCATTAGGTCAGATTATGTTTCTTTTAAAAGTGAAAAAGATCTAATGAAATACTGAACATTTTTAAAAGGGGGTCCTTATTTTAACATTAAAATAAGTCCAACGTGAGCCTTACTATCATTCCCCATTCAAAAAAATGGATATTCTGTTCAATTACAAAATACTACATTCCAAAACCTTATACAGATTTCCTCCTAGTTTTCTTATTTTATTTCAGCCCCTAGTTTATTCCTGGGAATAAACCAACAGGATTAAAATAAATAATCTTCTAATGTTGATACGTTAAAATACCTAAAAAGAAGACAAGCAAAAGTAAACGCATGTAGGAGCTATTATTTTGACATAGTTTTAGCCCAATGAGTGACAAATCCTTTGCAAATCAGTTGTAAATATCTTGCTGTTCATCAGAGTGGAAGTGTAATACACATAGTCCTCGACTTACAACCATTCATTTAGTGACTGTTCCAAGTTACATTGGCACTGAAAAAAGTGGTTTATGATTATTTTTCACATGACCATTGCAGCATCCCATGTCATGTCATCAACATTTGGACGCTTGGCATGTATTTATGACAGTTGCAGCATTCCGTGGTCATGTGATCATCTTTTGCAAACTTCTGAAAAGCAGAGTCAATGGGAAAGCCAGACTCACTTAACAACTGTGGCAAATAAGTTCAAATAATAAATAAATAAATAAAAACATTGTAAAATGGGGCAAGATTAATGTAATAACTACAGTACAAGGATTCTTGCTTACCAACCAAAATTTTGGGCTGAATTTTGGTAAGTCAAGGATGACCTATAACTAGCCTTCAAAAGCTGCTAATGTTTGTCCCTTGATATTCTATGCTTTCAGAATAAAGTTATTCATAATGACAGGATCTTGAATCATATTAATTATACTATTATACTCAACTTTACAAAGCTTTTCTTATATTAAATAAATGTAATCATCACTCTTTCCAAAAGGCAGAAACATAATCTCCTTCTCTTATTTATGTAAGAGCTTAGCTCTTTGAAATTAAGAGCTGTCTTGAGTGGGACAAAAATTTGGAATCTGTTCAGCATGTCCAACAGATACTAAGGACCAGCTCCAAACAGGGGTATTAATAGAACTGTGCCTCAGACAGGAATGGTCACTCTCATACTTCAGAGCTTCTAAAACAAAGAATTTATTCCAGTGGAAAGCAACACATAGATCACACTGATCAAATTAAGCTACTGTAAACTACAATCAGTTGCGCAGCAAGAATTGAAGATAATACGATCTACGAAGGGAGAGAGTAAAGCCCCAGAAAAACAACTTGATGCTAAAGAAATGCAAGAACCATTAGAATATATTGAAAATAAAGCAGCCTCCAATTGAAGCCTTTCAATAAGTCTGTGGGGAAATTTTTTAAAAATCACCATGAAAGTACGAAGAACTACTAATCCAGACAGAAGCAACCTGATACAAAAAAGGCAAGAAGCTCTGGTAAGTAAGTGTTGTTGGTGTGAGGGGTGAGGGGAGATAGTAGAATTTAGAGATCAACATCTGAATTGCTTATCCTAATAAGACCTGCATATACTACAGACTATTTCAAGCATACATTTTACACAAGAAATTTTGCAACTAAGGGTGGTGTTCCCACACATCATTCTTAACAAGTTGCTTGGCTAAGCATTGAAGTGAAAATAAAATATAAAAATGCCAAGAGGCATACAGCACATAGGTTGGACCATTTTCCCACTACATGGCCTCAACTAAAATTGCTGTCACTTACAACTCAATGTTGAAAACTTTCTAGAAGTCTATTTTCTAGAAGTCTATTCATAATGCCACATTTGAATGTAAAATTCCTTTCACGGATGAACTGAATTTGCAGGTGTCCAATCTGCCAACGGAGATTATAAGGATTAAATAAACGTGTACCTCAGCACACAGAATTTCTCTCGTAGACAAAATGCTCCTAATTGTCATAACAAGGGCACATCCAATCTATACTCAAATATTAAAATAAATTTAAATAGCTAAATTTGTAACAGCTTACAAAATTCAAGCACACAGTTTAAATATTAATTCTAATTTCATATAAGCATTAATAACTCTCTACATCTCTTTAGGGAGTCCTGACTCATAAGACAGGTTCATAGGCATGACATTTCAAGGCATGTCTCTTCCTATATATGCCCATCTAATCACTAAAATTATCAGAACCTTTCTTTCAGGTTCTCTAGAATAATGTTGTTCAGTGGGATAAATTTAAACTTTCCACAGAATATCTTGCTATGTATTTATAGTATAGCATTTATAGTATACAGTATTTAAAAATGCTGCCTTGGGTCTAGTCTGTTAACTTTTTTAATTCTTGCAAAGATCTTTTTCAGTTCCCAGGGCTTTGTCAAGCTTCATTTAAGTTAGTTATGTGGTATTTCTACTGACTATTTCAATTGTTGCTCTAATTAACTCTGTTTCTATATAAATCTGAGATTGGGCTTTATCTACAAAAGGATAAATAGACTGCAGAAGTAAATAAATCTGTTGTACTAGTGTAGGCTTGTGCTGGTAGAGAACTAGAAAGTTATTAAATGTGTATAATCGACAATGGCTGTCTCCAGGACAGATTAAATCTATGCATGGCGAAGTGGCCACTGGTCATTGCACACTCTATCTACTGGAAGGAAGAAAACTGCATATAAAGTTTCCTGGAAAATCAAAAGCTGGATCCACTTCCATAGCTCTATGACTAGTGCTTTTTTACAATTCAAGATGAAATTGGACAAGCAAACATAAGCAGCAGGCATACCCAGAATGTTTGTGCCTGTAAGTAGTAAAGCTATGATCCATCCACTCTGATTTGTTCTGAGGTCTTTATTTGAATACAGCACAGAAGCAGCAGCTAGAGATGTAGGGGACGGGAGGGAGAGCATATGCTTGGCTGGCAATTACTACTACAGGTACATATGCAGTTGCCTAAGATCAGAAGAAGAATATCAGAAAGGATATTATGGTTTTGCTCCTCTCCCCCACTCGGTCTCAGATGCAACCGAAGACAGTGCAAGAATGTGGTAACAGTATCTCTTAATTCCCCACTGATTGAAAATATTAACAACTCAAACTTGTATCAGATTCCCTGCTGTTTCTATCCATCTAACACATTCACAAAGATATAACCATTAAGAAGTGTATGTCCCAAAAGAAAATTTCTTTATTACTGTTTCCATAATTATCTGTTCTTCAAGATACACAGCCTATAGTCAGTAGCTAAATCACAAACTTAGATCTCCTAACAAAAATTCCTGCAGTTTTACTTCCGAAACCAAGGTAGCTAAAAAAAGCCCTCAAGTTACATTCATCAATGTAAAAAATAAAAAGCAATGTGCGTGCATCCTTGAAATAGTTAGGAAAAGATAGTTGGCAGAAGTCTGTACAATTTCAACACCCTTCAGTAAGCGTGAAGATGTGAAAAGTTAGGCTTGACTTTCCAATTTATAAAAGGGACAGCAGTGGACCTGGTGCCAAGAGGCTCTTCGGAAAACATTTGACACCTTTCTGATTAGTCCAATGAAGCATCTTTGAGATGTAACAAGATGGTTAATTGTCGTTCAGTCATTATAGTGACAGCGAAGATAAATAATCTATAAGAGGATACGAAATGTGGTAACAGATTGGTTCAACATATTGTTATTAGGGTTGGCTGTACAACCAGCAAGATGTTTAGGCTAAATTTTTCATTTTAATCCACTTATCAAGTCCTTCCCAAGGCCCCGGCTAGGCAGAAGTTGTCATTTGATGATGTAAAGGTCACAGAATGTAAACTATTCCAGGTAAAGTCGCCTTTTGCAATTGACTGGTGATGATTTTGTCAATGTCAACGTTGTTCAAGTGCTCTAAGTGCTTTCATATTGTATCCAGCACAGCTATTATTATCTCTGCTTGGGGTCAGTTGCAGTCAATGTTCATAGAGGAGACAAATCCAGCCCATGGGTCCCACTTTGTGGAATTTGGCGTTGGTAAAATTACCTGAGAACGCTCTTTCTATATATGCTGCTAGAGAGCCCAGGATGGGTTAGACTCCTCCTGATGATGTCATTAAGCTGAGTCTGTTCTTGTATATAAAAGGCCAGCCCCTGGGAATGTCCCCAGCTTTGGCAAAGATACCTGACAGACTGTATGAGTGTCTCTGAAAGCGAAACAGAATCTAGAATGTTATATTGGACTGAGTTCGATCCTGTTTCTGAGGATGAAGTGGACAGGATTATGTGACGACTGAGTTCCACCACATGTTTGTTGGACCCATGCCCTTCCTGGTTGGTTTACGCCTCCAGGGAAGTGACATGCGGCTGGCTCCGGGCAGTGGTCAACGCTTCTCTGGGGGAGGGTACCTTTCCCGCTGCCTTGAAAGAGGCGGTGGTGAGGCCCCTCCTGAAGAAGCCTACCTTGGACCCAGCCGAATTGAACAACTTTCGTCTGGTCTCCAACCTTCGCTTCTTAGCGAAGGTTGTTGAGAGTGTGGTGGCTCAGCAATTTCCGCTTTTCCTGGAGGAAACGGACTACCTGGATCCGTACCAATCGGGCTTCCGACCTGGGTATAGCACGGAGACGGCACTGGTCACGCTGATTGATGATCTCCTGAGGGCTCGGGACAGGGGTTTTTCCTCTGTCCTGGTCCTGTTAGATCTCTCAGCGGCTTTCGATACCATCGACCATGGTATCTTATTGCGGCGTCTCGGGGGGTTGGGAGGCACTGTGTTGCAGTGGTTCGCCTCCTTCCTCTCGGGACGCTCGCAATCGGTGTTGGCAGGGGGGCAGAGGTCGATGCCAAGGGCTCTCACTTGTGGGGTCCCTCAGGGGTCGGTCCTCTCACCCCTCCTCTTCAACATCTATATGAAACCGCTGGGCGAGATCATCCGTGGCTTTGGGGTGAAGTATAATCAGTACGCTCCACCCCAGGCCACATCAGTGATGCCCTCTCCGTGATGTCCCGTTGTTTGGATGCGGTACGGATGTGGATGGACAGTAACATGCTTCGGAACAATCCAGCTAAGACAGAGTGGCTGTGCATACAGACATCTCGGCCCAGTCAGGAGATTCCATCTTTGGTCATGGGGGGAGAGGTGTTGCCCCCCGTGGACAGGGCACGGAATCTGGGGGTCCTCCTGGACTCACAGCTCAGGTTGGAGGAGCAGGTGGGAGCCGTGGCCAGGGGGGCCTTTGCCCAGGTCCAGCTGGTTCGCCAGTTATGCCCATACCTGGACCGAGATGCCCTGCGCACAGTCACTCAGGCACTTGTCACCTCTCGGCTCGACTACTGCAACGCTCTCTATCTAGGACTGCCCTTGCATACCATCCGGAGGCTTCAACTGGTGCAAAATGCTGCCACGCAGGTTGTGATGGGAGCTTCCCGGTTCTCCCATGTTACACCCCTCCTGCGTGGCCTGCATTGGTTGCCGGTTGCCCTCCGAATGAGATTCAAGGTTTTGGTATTGACATTCAAAGTCCTATGAGACATGGGTTCGGGCTATCTACGGGAACGTCTACTGCTGGCATCGAATACCAACCACCCTGTACGAGCTCACAGGCAGGGACTCCTCAGCGTGCTGCCTGCGACCCAGTGTCGTTTGGCGGTGACGCGGGGGAGGGCTTATTCTGTGGCGGCTCCCACCCTATGGAATCAACTACCTCTGGGGCTCCGCCTGGCCCCTGACCTCCGCACCTTCCGCCACAACTTGAAAACCTGGTTATTTGAGCAGGCTGTGCTGTGCTGACTCCTCTTGGGGGGGGTTGTTTTTTATAACTTGTTTTAGTTTAATTTGGCTTGGTTGGTTTAATTCTATTTTAGGTAATTAATTTATTGTATTGGTTTTAATTGTGAGCTGCCCCGAGTCCTTTCGGGAGAGGGGGCAGCATACAAGTCAAATAAATAAATAAATAAATAATATTGCTTACCAGAATCCAGACAAAACAAGGGAGGGGCTGGGCTATCTAGCAGCATAGACAGAAAGGGCGTTTTCAGGTAATTTTAGCAACGCCCATTCTCTTCCATGCTGCTACGAGAGCCCAGGATGGGACATACCAAAGCCTGCATGTCCAAGGGAGGGTCCTCGTCCGGTTGATCACTCCCACTATGGAACCACTTGCTGAAGTACCCATCTGCCGAAGGTCGCACTTGCAGAGGCAAAGGAATCCAGACAGTAATGTCTGATGAAAAGTGACGGGATGCCCATGTGGCTGCTCTGCAAATCTCTTCCAGGGATGCCTGGGATGATGGCCCAGGCAGCTGAAGTTGCAGCGCTTCTGGTAGAGTGCGCAGTCAGACCCTGAGGCACCAGAGAAGCAACAGCCTTGTATGCTTGAGCAATGCACGTCTTGACCCACCTGCTTAAGGTGAGGCCTTGTTCCCCAAGTGAGATGGGGAAAAGGAAACAAACATAGCTTCAGTTTTCCTAAAGGTGGAAGTGTGTAGGTAAATTCTAAGTGCTCTCCTAACATCTAAGGTGTGCCACTTGCGCTCTAAGTTGTGGTGTGGAAGGGGGCAGAAATCTGGCAACACAATGTCTTGGGACCTGTGGAACCAGGTATTGACTTTTGGGATAAAGGTGGGATCTAGACGGAGAACAACTCTATTATCATGAAAGGTGCATAGATCCTGCCTGATTGAGAGAGCAGTTCTGACACCCTTCTAACCGATGTGATTGATACCAGAAAAGCCACCTTTAGTCAAGAATTGCAGAGACACTGTCCTAAGGGGTTCAAATGGTGATTCCGTCAGGGCCTGAAGCACTTTAGAAAGGTCCCATGAAGGATACCTGTGTACTACAGGGGGATGAAGGTTAGAAACCCATTTTAAAAATCTCCTGGCAGAAGGATGGTAAGACACGGAAGGAAATGAGTCCCAGGATAGCACTGAGGAAAGGGCATCGTAAGGTATTAGAGGCTAGTCCCTTCTCTAGGCCCTCTTGAAGGAAACGTAGAACCTCTGCCAGTTGAGCTGAGGTGGGTGAAAGACCCTTCTTACGACACCATTGACAAAAAACCCTCCAGGTGACATCGTAGATGATGCGCGTTATGGATGGTTTGCAAGATGCCTGGATGGTAAGAATAACTTTCTCCGGGAGATTAGCCTCTCTCAACCGTTGCCGCTCAAGCGCCACATGGTCAGTTTGAACCACTGGGGATCCAGATGAAGCAAGGCTCCCTGATGGAGGGAGATCGAGTGGGCTGGGATCCTCCAGGGAGAGGCTACAGACAAGTTCACCAGGTCTGCAAACCAGGGCCTCCGTGGCCTTTAGGGGGCCAGGAGAATTAGCTCCACCCGTTCCTCCAACATCTTCCGAATGACTGCTGGAATGATGGGAAGAGGGGGAAAGGCGTAGAGGAGACCCCCGGGCCATCTGCACTGAAGAGCATTGGTCCCCTTCGTTCCCTGACAAGGAAACCTGCTGAAAAATCTGTTTACTTGGGTGTTTGGGGGTGGAAAAGAGATCCATTTCTGGGGTCCCAAACCTCAGGCAAAGGTCTCTGAAAAGGGATAGATGGAGGTACCATTCTGCTTAGTCGACCGAGCTCCAGCTTAGCCAGTTGGCTTGGGAGTTGTCGACTCCAGATATGTTATCTGCTGTTATCGACAACAAATGTCTGTCCACCCACAGCCCCAAACATTCGGCCTCCCTCATGAGGGCCCTGGACCTCATCCCCCTTTGCCTGTTGACGTGTGCCTTTGCAGCCATGTTGTCCATCAACACTAGTACATGGGATCCAGTTACTGTGACTCTGAAGTGCCTCAGTGCTAGAGATATGGCCCTGAGCTCTAGCCAGTTTATGGGGCAGTTTTTGGTCTGTCTGGGACCAAATACACTGAGCTATCAGGCCCTCCATATGGGCCTCTCAACCCAGAAGACTGGTGTCTGTGGTGAATAACAGCCTGTCTAGCTCCTTGAACAGGAGTCCCTTCCGGAGGGCCGGTGAGAGCCACCACTTGAAGGAACACAGGGCCTGTGGATTGAGTTGGACCCTGATCAATGTGTGGCTGGTTCCTGCTCATTGAAAAGGGAGCAGGAACCATTGTAGAGATCGGAAGTGAAGCCATGCCCATGGGACGATGCCGATGCATGAGATCATCTTCCCCAATAATTCCCCAATAAAAGCCCCGTTCTCCTGAAGACACAGCTGCCCGGATCCCCGGAGTTGTGTTTAAAGCTGTATTTGCTTTTGAAGAGTTGGAATGGTAGAATTATCACAGTGCTTCCAGAGACACAGCTTACTGACTAAAAGAAGCTGAGTCAAAGCTGGGGACTCTCCCAGGGGCTGGCCTTTTATATACAAGAACAGACTCAGCTTAATGACATCATCAGGAGAAGTCTAACCCATAATGGGCTCTCGCAGCAGCATGGAGGAGAAGCCTCAGGATTTGATTTTCTTTCCCCTTCTATTTAACATTTACATGAAGTCACTGGGTGAGTGATTTGTTGGTTTGGAATCAGATATCATCAATGTAATGGATGCAAAATGGGCTCCAACTCAACTCTAGCAAGATTGAGTAGCTATGGGTATTTGGACAGTCCAAAAACAAGGTTCTTCCATTTCTGAATGAGGCTGTACTATCCCAGACAGACTTAGTACATAATTTAGGGGTCCTCCTACATTTATGACTCTTATTCAAAGAGCAATTGGCAGCCATGGCTAGGAGATCATTTGCCCATCTTTGGATGTGGGCCAACTGCACCCATTCCTGGACTAGGAGAGTCTTCTCACCATCACCATGCCCTTGTAACCTTTCATTTAGATTACTGCAACAATTACCGCTCTAGATGGAGCTGCCCCTGAAGATCATTCAGAAATTTCAACTGGTGCAGAATAGCACTTAGCAATAGTACTTAGACCTATATACTGCTTCACAGGGCTTTTACAGCCTCTCTAAGCGGTTTACAGTCAGTATATTGCCCCCAACAATCTGGGCCCTCAGCATGCTGCAGAATGTTGCTGGGCAAGTAGTAAATGGTGCCAAATATGTAGCATATATGACACTACAATTGCATGAGCTGCATTGGTTATTGATATCTTTCCAGATACAATTCAAGGTTGTCACCTTTAAAACCCTATATGGCTTGGACCAAGTTACTTGAGGGACTGCCTTTTTCTGAGAGTCTCTACTCATCCAATTAAATCTAGCACACAGGTATTAAACTTGTGGCGTCACGTTGCCATCACGACCTTTCACATTCGCAGAGCTGAGGTGGGCATGGCCTGCATGTGACACATCTGGCCCACAGACCACCAGTTTGATACCCCTGATCTAGCAAACTGGACATGCTGTCAACCAAAGAGTGTTGGCTGGCGGGGATTAGAATATGGGACTTCTATACAGTAGTCGCTGCATGTTTCTGATTTGACTGAAATTGGAGTCTGTCTATAGCAGGGGTGTCAAACTCATGGCCCACAGGCCAGATGCGTCATGTGCTGGCCCTACCCCCACCCAGTTTAGCGAAAGGGGGGAAAGTCCCAATACATCACATGACACTGCTGTGATGATGCAAGTTTGACACCCCTGGTCTATAGAGTGCAATCGTTGAGCTTCTTGACTTTAGCTGCTACTTGCTGCTTTATTATTTCTAGTGGTTGCTTGATCTTCCTTCTTTCAAGATGACATTTCTTCATCAGTATTCTTTGGTCTTCTTGTTCTTCAGCTTCTTTTCATTCATCTACTTTAACTTCGTCACATCTAATCTTAGCATGTGGATCTTATTTTTCAACAAATCTTCCACTTAGGTGGTGCACTATTTAGCTTTTTTTCTTGTTTGCTGATTTTGCATCTAGGTATTCAGTTATAACTACAGTCATGCTGGACATTAGTTAGTTTGTTTCTTACAGTGAGCTTTTGCTTATATTTGGTATCACAATATTGTCAACTTTAATACTTTAGCTCTTTCTTCGGAACAAACTTCAATACAAACAACCTTATTCTGATGTTTTTATGCTGTTTTAGGTGCTCAAGCGTACTTTGTTTCAATTCCTCTTGTTTTTTGTTTAAAAGGGCTTTGGTCTTTCTGAGGCAAAAGCAAAGGTACCTGCTTTGGGAATGAAAATAATTCAACAGCTATTCTAGCATCTTCTACTACCGACTCCCCCTGGTTTGCCTCTACAGTCTGAGCTACTTCTGGTAAGACTTTCATTTCTTTGCCCTGTGTAGACCTTTGCAGTTCTTCCAATTCTGCTTTTACTTTTATTTCACATTATAAATAGATGTTGATATGCTAGTCTCTGTTATTTCTGATTCTAGAAGCTGTTCTTTACAGAATTGGTACATTTTTTTCTCTTTTCCTCCCTCCCTCCCTTCCTTTTATACAATAACTTAAGGTAATGAACATCATCTTCTCATTGGATTTGATTTGTACTCATTCATTTTTTTGGTTTTGTTTTCAGTCTTTGTATATCTGTGAGAATAAACAACCTTTCTTCCAATAGTCCTGCAGCTGCAGGTTCTGGTTGCTCAGGTAACAGTCTTTAGTTCTGCAGCTCATTTGTCACTATATGTCCAGAAACTCAAATATCTAGTATGGTTCTTGTTGACATGGGTGATGACAAAGGAAACTAAGACAGAAAAATTAACCATTTTCATTAATGCACTTGTAGATGGACAGTCAGGATACCAATACTGATCAATGAAGCAAAACAGATCCAATAGATTTAGAATATACCATATTTTTCGCTCCATATGATGCACCTGACCATAAGATGCATCTAGATTTAGAGGAGGAAAACAAGAAAAAGAAATATTGTGAATCGGAGCCTGAAAGGACCACAGATAGGTGTCCTCTCATGTGCCAGCTCTGCCTATTGACTCCTGCACTGCAGAAAAGAGACAGAAGAGGCGGATTACAGCACTATAAAATGACCCTGCTGCGGCATCCCGGTTGCTATTCACCAAAGGACTGGTACCAGTCCACCGCTGGGGGTCCTGAGGTAATACATTTCATGGTCTGTGATGCAATATTAGCTCCCTAAGACACACAGACATTTCTACCCACTTTTTTGGGGGGGGGGAGTGTGTCTTATGGAGCGAAAAATACAGTAGATAGGCAACGAAGGCAAAAGATATCATCCTAGAATAGTTTTCTACTAATCAATGGATTAATTATTTAGCAATAGGAATAGATCCTATGTCAGGCTGCAATGAGGTATTGGTTTTTCTGCTAAATATCAGTTCATATTTAGGGGAGGAAAAAAAGCAGGAAAGAACTGGAGATCTTATTTGAAATGCATATTCTCCAAAATTAAGCTAACAGCACCCTCTGGTGTACCAACAAAACTTCAACAACTAGAAGGCTTACAGCTGCTCTACAAAGCAAATTCTCAGTTGTCTCAGTTGGCTTATACATGAGATGTTCTGTTTGCTGACAAAAAGCACACCAATGTAGCAGATAATTATCTCTTTTACTTAAATTATTCAAACCAGGGAAACTCAATAGAACTATATTAAACACTCAGTAGATGAAAGGTTTGAAGAGAATTGAGAAATAAAGCCTTATCAAAATAAATTAAAAGTCCTTTCTCCATTTAGCTCATAAAAGGCAATCTTAGCCATACAAATGTAATTTACCAAATGTTTCTTGCATTTTAAGTTTGATTTTTATTTCACACAGAATTTCTTATGTCATGCCCATGGAAACAATGCTGCAAGTTGTACAAAAATGGCAGCATGTACTATAACTTTGTACTTTGTTCAGTACTAGCAAACAGTTAAGTGACCAGTGTAAATCAGTCTTATAGTATTTAGTTGTCTTATTCCCAGATATTTGCTGGCTAAATGAAGTTTCTTAATGTCAATTTGTAATTTTGTGATTTGAAAAAAGTATTTTCTAATATTGTAATGCAGTTAAAATTAACCTTGAAATAGAAATGGGGGTATTCTTATAATCACCAATATATAAACAATATAAAAAGGACAAGATTTCAATACGTAGCCAGTGTTCTTTGAATGTAACATACAATTTTAAAACTATCCAAACTGAATCTTAATCAAAGCTATCATATTTATCTTTAATTAAGACCCCTTAGTAGTAGTTATAAGAAGAAACACATTATGCAATAGTAAGAGGAAGAAAACATAGGTTTAAATGAACTTGCAATGAAGGGATAGAAATAGTAGGATGTTAGGTATCTAGTTAGGGCCAATATATCCTGAAATCAACATGACATAGAATTGCTGTAGGACTCCCATATCTTTCTAATCACTTTTGGAAATTGCTTGTCAACTGCTTTTCAGCCATTAGGAACTGTGAATCAACAAATTTAAAAATACAGGATGAGTTTCCTTCAATCATTAGCAAAAGAAGTTTTAAATACAAATTTAAGGACTTGATTTTTTTAAATAAACCTAAAAAGGCTGATTAAAACTTTGATTTTGGACATACTCAGGGTCTACATGGATCTGAAATAAGATTTTGGAATTAATTATAAAAATCCTTCCTGTAGGAAGTTGTTTTTGTTTTGAATTCTTTTTAAAAAATTATAAGACTTTAATGACTGGACATTAGTGGGAACTAGAAATAACTGAAGATTACAATTAAAGGAGAACACTTAAATTTGACTTACTATTACAGAATGGAGAAATATTAACAAAACTGAGGCTTATCAAAAGTGGATTTTAGAATAACAATCAAAATGTATGGGGGGGGGAAATGCTACACTGGACATAAAAAACAGCTGATGTCTTAACAACTAAAAGGAATATACAATAATAACACATTAAGAGGGTGGATATTTTTTCTATATTGAATTTACAAATAGGCTAGTTAAAGCTTTGAAGATAAAGATTGTTACAAGTAAAAGAAATATAAAGATGGTTTATATGATAAAGGTTAAAATAGATATGTTATTATCTCTAATAACCAAAGTGGACTTTTGCTGGTTCTGATTGAAATGATGAGGTTTTTAAGGATTAGTTTGTAAGAGATGGGGTATGGGAAGAAGAGATAATTTACTTAATATAAGGTGATTACTTTAAAAAAATTATACTTGTGGTGAAGGGGAAGTCATATCTATATATCTATTATCTATAATTATAGTCTTATTTTTTCATTTATTTTTAACACTTTTTTTCTTTTTTAAAAGTTTCTATCAGTTTATCATCATTGTCATTATAAGTGCAGCCTCTAACTTAAGAGAATGGCTGCATATGCCTACAGTAATATATGCTGGACCATTTACAGTAATATATGCTGGACCATTTAATAATATTCTTATTAAAAGGGGTATAAGACCCAAACCAAAAAGTTGCTTACAACATGTTTTGTCTTAAGCTTCCAGCTGAGATTAACTCCTTATTCATTAGCTTCAGAGTAAAATAAAGTATTGAGAAACATCTTTGATTTATGAGCAATCCTTTTACCATTTGCATAGCTTCACTCTAAATTGTCATGATCACATGATCACATGAGTACAATAAAATGTTAAGATTTTTGCAAGATTTGTATGCATTTTCATAACAATTAAAATAAATGCTATATAAACAAGGATAGAAAATTTGTTGGCCTCCAAATGTTTAAATTATGACAGGGTGGATAAAGATAGATTAAAAAGATTTATTTAAATTTGATTTTTTTGTTTAAATTGGACTTTTTTTCACTTAAATTTGTTTTTTTTAATTAAATTTATTTTAATAAAATGCTTTTGGAGTAAAAATCTATCTAAAGATAGTTTTCTATTTATGATACATTAATAATTTAGTTTATTCAGCATGAAATGGAGCTTAGTTATGTAGCACGAGGCTATATATTCCGGCTCTAAGAATGAGGAAGAAGGGCAAGCAGTAAAAATGAAAGTGAAGCCTTCTAAGCAGCTTATAAATAAAATATTAAAGAGCACCTGTCATTTCAGATCCATCATTGCAGCACCTGTTAGCGGGCATCCACTCACCTACTGCCCGCCACGTCCCTCACCTTGTTGTGTCACTACCGCATCACCAGCCATCCCATTAAAGTGAATGGGTCTGTCTTTGAGTGAACAGTGGGTCAGAGGAGCCACTGCAGGACAGAGAGGATAGTTGCTCTTTAAAAATTATGATTTAAATTGAGTTGATTTAAATTAAACCTTATTTAATTTGTCAAGCAAGTATTAGATAACAGATGTAAGTATAAACATGATTATGAATACGTAATAATACATAATATAATAATAATAATATATTATAATAATAAATTTTTACTAGTGATTTAAATCATGATGACCTATTTCGTTGATCTTTTTCTTCTTAGCAAATGGTTATGACTGGAGAAATTATATTCTCCAAGATAGTCTTCCCCAACTAAATGCCCTCCAGATCTGTATGTCATTAAAGGTCCCACATGGCTGTTTGGAGAGCATAGGCTGTAAGAGCCTGATTTGCATCTTTGCTATTAATAATGAAGGTTAAAATCAGGAAATTAATGAAAGAAAAAACTACAAACTGTCAGCAAATAAGCAATATTGCCAATTGATTCTGGGAAAAGTTATTATTCTCTATCAGCTCAAGGTATTGTGGAAGAGATATTAAATACTCAACTGCTCAGTATTCAGACAGGGCCATTTGAAAAACTGCTGAGCTGAGCAAGCAATGCAAAGAGCCAATCTTAGTACCACTGCACTGCTAAGCATATATCCATTTACAAGACAGGTGCAAAGGCTGCTCTGACCTCAAGACTGGAAAAGTATACTGAGCTGTTCAGATCATCTCCAGATTGTAAGGCAAATGTGCAAAAGTTGTATTTCAAACAACATTTAAAAGTTACAAAGTGTTCTTGGAAAAAGAAAAGTCTTGAAGCAATCCACACAAGTATCTTTTGTTCTTTAAAAACATTCCCAATACCTAAAGAAATTTTAAATCATGCAACTGTGTCCAGGGCAGAAGCCTCCTAGACAGGAACTGTGACTATTGGTCATAGTATTAAAACAATATAGGGAACCACTGAATGTGATTGTTATCATTCAGACTTACTTTGCAGTCTATACTGGTATTTTCTTAGATAAGTAGTATTTAATTTCTACATACACCCTCTTTTGTAGGACTATACAACACAGAGAGGACACAAGGAGATGCACAATGGGATATATTCAGCTGGGATATAAAGTGGATTGCTAAAGATCCAACAAGGACATCAGTTACAGTATTACATACCTAGTAATCAGTAGCACAAGAACCTAAGTCCGTTATATCAAATAAGAGAAGAACCCTCAATGAAATACAAAAGCCTTTTGGAAGGCTCCCCTATTCTACTTCCATAAATTAGCATATGTTCAGTAAATGGAGAATTGAGGGTTTGTTTAGCAGAAACTACCAGAAAAAAATATGTATCTGCTCTGAGGAAAAATTAATCAAGATTGAAGAAAGTAATTTGTGTTAATTTAAAGTTCCTATAAGGGTCCTGTGGCACCCAGGAGATAATAATCTTACTACCCGTAACACAAAAGTGCTGCATACGTTTTTAAGATGTATATCTGTTTCTTTTTCGGTCTTGAAAGCTTTCTGCAAAAAATATGAGGGTTCTGTAACATGTTCTTCAACTATGTATGTGCATCAATTTTCAAGATAAAAGAACAATCCTGAACTAAAAATGTAGCAATAGCTATGCTGTAACATTCTATTCCCTCACCTATAATTATTAGGAATTAGGTCACATAGGCTTATAACAAATATAACACAGTTGCTTGTCTTAAAGAAGACAGGATAATTTATGTACTTACTTTCTCTCCCTCGCTCCTTTGTCCTCTCACTCTATACGGTATTGCTTAAATCAGTTATTAATGCACAATTGTTGTACAATTGTACACCATGCTAAGCTTGTTAGTTTTAAATTTTGTCAGTTTGGGGTTTTTTGGTGGCTTACTACAGTATGTTAGGGTTAGGGTTAGGGCCATTTGTTTAGCTTGTGATTCAAAGTACTATATTATGCAAACCCAGAAAATAAATTCATTAAACCAGCCTAAACATCTTGCCTGAACATAGTAGGTGACACTAATTTCTATTACTAAATAAAATGCCCTTCTCTTTTTACTTTTAACGAATCCAGTCAATTGACATCCACTATCCTAAATATCTGTATTTCCACTCAGTGACTAGTCATATGAAAGAAGACATCAAAAATTATAAGCTTAAAATTAAGACTTTCCTGCATAAAGTAATCAAAACTATGAGAAATTCTGGAAATCTTCGGGAAATGTTAAGGTTCCAGTTCAATGATATACTCAAAAAAGTATTATGTTTAATGTTCAATAACATAAAGCAATGTAACACATAACTTTGTACATAAATAAACTAATAGTAAGGTTTGCAATACCAGTTTAACTGAGCAAGCCAAAACATTAACATATCAAAGCTGCCTTGACTAATGACTTTTAGGTTCTCTTGGGTAATCAGAATTATGACAAAAGCAAACAGAAAAGGCAAGAAGAAAGGCAGAGAGATTTGGAGATTTTAAAAAAAACAGATATACTGGAAGTGTATGCATAGAAACATACACACACAAAATAATTGTAAATTATTTTAAAATTAAGATTTCTAAAGATGGGCACGTTGGGAAACATTGAAGACAAAAGGAGAAGGCAATGGCACAGGATGAGATGGATAATGTAACTGATGCAACAAATACGAATTTCAGAAAATTCCTGGAAACAGTTGCCGGCAGAAGGGCCTGTCATGCTATTGTCCACGGTGTTGTGAAGAGTTGGACATGACTGAACAACGAACACGACTACTCAATTTGACACTTCACTACTACCACTCATTGAATATCACCCTCCTGAAATATCAGATATGATAACTTTTACGTTTTTGGAAAATGGAAAGGCATCAAAAAATATATGCAGAAAGGCACTGTTTCCATGTCAATCTGAGAGCAACAGGGACTTGGTTTTTCAAACTGATCTGCAAGAACTTGATGGGGTTCCAAGGCAGCCTGAGGCAAAACGAAAAACCCATTCACTTGGACATTGCCAACTTTCTATGAAATGAAGCTTTGCCTCTTAGTCAAGGGTCTTTATTTTTCTGTTAGTTAAACAGGTGCCACCATCTGAAGAAGTCTGAAAACCTTCGATTTGGAGCATTTCTCTTCCCCGAGGAAAATTCAGAATATCTTTGGAAGCAAGCAAAATCAGACCCAAAATCAGATCTGTTCTAGATAGCCGACAAGAAAAAGACAAGAGCTGCAATCAGTACAAGGAACAATGAAGTTATGGCACTTAAGAGAAAAGTGAACAGGAGGGAGATAACGGAGCTAAAATACTCCAAAAGACACAAAAAGTGTGTAGGGTTTTGGAGCTTTCCTTCACAAAGCAGCAGCCTGTGGGGGCTTGAAATGGACCACTTCCCTGCACAAGCACAGAGGACAGGCCAACGAAACCGAGAAGGGCTACCCCACACTTCAAAGTCGATGAAAAGCCCATCCTCGTTCCCTCCAACTCCCAGCGCATACTTGCTTCAGATACTACACATGCGTACTTCCTCTCGCGCTTTGTACAAAGCGGAATCCCACGCATACGTGGTACCCACCACCTGCCTTAAGTCAGAGAGCAAGGACCGCATTCTCCTCCCCTCCGACCGTTGACCGGTGGCCGCTGCCGCACGACCACCACCCCCGTCGGCCCACGCGATGCCCTCGGACGCCAACTGCACCCCCTCACCTCGTAGTACTTCATCGCTCCGCGCTCGTTTTCGCTCCCGCGGCGTAAAGCACCCTTTCCCCTCACGTGACAGGCTCTAACTTCGTTGAATGGGGGCGCGGCGCGAAGATTTATAAAGGCGAATCACGAGGAACTCTTATCTCGGATGATCGGCCAATTAGACGCAAGCAACTATCCCTTCCCGCCTTAAGTGCCCACCTCCAAACGTCACCATGGCAACTTGTAGCGCGTGACCACGCCTGACCCAATCCAGTGGCCAAAGGGTAGAAGTGGCAACCCGTTGAAGCAATCATCACATCCGAGAACGTCGACTTGATCCAATCACAAAGCTGCAAGCAAATATAGATGACCTTCCAAGGGTTGCCGCAGGTGATGCGGTGGGAGCTGAAAAAAGATTCCGAGGGCAAAGGTCCCCTTGCGCGCTCGCTTACCTGAGAGCAGGCGCTGTTAAGAGTTCGTTGGAAGTTCCTTCAGAGTCGGCCGCAAGCGAGGTCAAATGCAGGGGATGAGAACGGTTAGTTCCGTTCCTGTCGGTCGAAAGAGTTGCTCTACATCCCTTTTACACTGGAGTAAGTCTCAATAGAATGAATGGCATCTATGGTTCCAGCTCAGTAACTATCAGATTAGTTCGATGCCAGTCGGTCTGGCTCGATTACTGGCGGTTCCGTGTAGAAATATCTCTGAGACCTTGGCCTCATCTTGGTAACAAGTCGCTCTTCCAGGGATGTGTCCCAGTAACCTCTTCCATCTCGTCCCACCCAAACCCATAATTCAAAGGGATCCAATTTTCTTTCTCCGTGAAAGCTCTTTTCACTGTCCAACTTTCACAGTCCTGTGTTGCCACTGGAGTTCCGGTATTAATTTTACCATTCTGATCTACCTTGTTGTAAATATAGGCTTATCCTAAGTTTGTGTTTGTCACCGCTTCCCCTCCTAGAATTTGTTCCCTCTTCACTTTATCTGTTCTTTAGCCCAAGTAAACAAAATTATTTCCCACCTTAATTTCTGCATTAAGTTTAAATTCAGAAAGAGTGGAGGTTGGCATTAGTTTTGTCTTCTGGATGTTTATCATTAACTTAGAGTCTTCCTTTCCCCTTTTTATTTACATAATGAACTCTGCTGAATACTTCCAAATTCTAAATTGTGTTGTCAGGTTATTTTTTTAAAAATTGGATACCCGGGTTTGTCATCCTTTTGAGTTCTGCCATTCTTAAATTACATTCATTTTGTAAGTCCAATATGCACAGACTGCTGCAGTGCATTCCACACTGGGCTGCTCTTGAAGAACATCCGGAAGACTCCACTGGTACAAAATGCAGCTGCACGGGTTGTAAAGGGATCAGATATCCCATATATAACATCATATTTTTTTGTGAACTGTATTGATTGCCAGAGTGTTCTCAGGTACAATTCAAGGAGCTCATTATCATCTTCAAAGCCCTCCAAGGCTTGGGGATGAGTTACTTTAGGGTCTTTCTAGGGCACCATGTGTGTTAAGGGACTTGTTTCCTGGGTGTATTACCATCCATATTACCATCCATAGTATTTACGTAGTGTCATATATATTTACTTTATAATTGTTTTAAATTTATTTTATGTTTTATAATGTTCACCACCCAATGACATCTTTTGAGAGGGCTATAGCAATCAAATAAAAATATGCATCCACATCTTGTCTTTTTCTTGTTCTGGACTGCTGCATTTTTCTAGTTCAATTCTTACTCTTCCATTTCCATATTGTAAACTTTCAGAAGAAAATCCAGTACTCTGATATTAGCCTTAATCTATTCAGAGCCTCAGATGATCTACATAAACAAAGGTTTTGCTATAAATTATTAAAGGTAAATGCTGTATTCTCATGATCTCTTTATTATTCATTTTATGATAACTCTTTTATTTCATGTCCCTCTCTGCCTTTTCTGAAAAAAAAGTCAGTTTGTTTGATATTTATCTATGTACATTTCTATTTGTAAGGTCTTGAACCAATTTTGTCTTGCATAGAGAATTAGTACAATGGTTTGATAACTCCATTCCAAGGTTATTTTATATTCTGTTTTCCAGATGATACTTCTGATATCTTATTAAAAGGTTAAAGGGGGAAATACCCAGAGGTGGTATTCAGCAGGTTCTGACCAGTTCTGGAGAACCGGTAGTGAAAATTTTGAGTAGTTCGAAGAACTGGCAAATACCACCTCTGACTGGAGATTTTACAGTATCCTTCCCCTGCCACGCCCACCAAGCCACGCCCCAGAACCGGTAGTAAAAAAAATAGAATCTCACCACTGGAAATACCTAAATGTTAATTAATGGATTTCCCAATGATTCTATTGTCTTACAATTAGATGGAGTCATATGGTGATGAAATAGTTTTAAATGATGCCTGGGAAAATCCCGTGAACTACGAATATGGGCAAGCAGGAACTAGTACAAAAATCCACCTGATGATTCATACACACTCAGAACTGGGAATGGGCCAATAGTATTTTGTGTGCCACGCCCATGTATTTTCATATTTAGTTAGTATCAGAAAACTGACATAATTGTCAGAGAAAATAACACTGGTTTTTCACTTATTGAAAGTTGATGTTGTTATACTATTTTATTAATTGTTAATTTACTTGCATGCCCCTCCAATGATGTCTGACTCTGAATAGCTTATAAATTTCCAAACAATAATATTACAACTAAACATTGTAACAGTGTAAACCTAAAAGCTAATAACCACATGATAAATACCCTACCACATGACAACAAGCAACCATAAGACCACTGTCATCTGCAGAGAGTAAAATGGTTCCCTCGGGTCCAAAGGACCACCAAAATAGCCAAGTCTTAATGGCACTGCAAAAAACTAACAAAGTCAGAGCCTGACTATATCAGGGAGAACACTGTTCTAGAGAAGAGACAGATTCTGGTGAGAGAAAAGTTCCCTGAGGATGGGCTCCAGTAAGAGTGAAGCTTGGAAGATTAAACCTTTGGTCCTGGTGACAACCCAGATTGGATCCTGCAAGAGATACAGTGACTGAGAGGCCTAAAATGACATGTACAAATAGGACATGGAAAGATCCTTTTCTTTCAGTTGCTGGTGCATGTGGAGAGGCCTTTGCAGTCTTACAAATACTGCCCTAGTTCTTTCACAAAAGCAGTCAGTGTAGATTTAGTTCAATGACTGTGTTCAGCCTGAACCATGACTGAAAAAAGTCCAGAGAATCCATTTCCTTTAGAGCGCCCTGCAACTGCAGCTCTCACTACCGTCAACAACCTTCTCTGAAAAAGGAACATTGGATTGTTTAAAATAGTTGAGTCCTGTGATAGTTTCTTAAGTGAATAGCTCAATGGGAGACAAAGGAAGTCATAGACAGATGAGGAGCTGACACCATTAGCAACTAGTAGGAGATTGCAAACAAGATTTCATTGTCAGATAAGAATACAATACTGAATTGTCAAGATAATTCACTAATTATGACCTGGTACTAGGGAGAATAAGAGTCAATTGATTTTATTCACTTCAATTGGATGAATCACAATGTACAAAAAACCTTTTAAATATCATCGCTTTTGTAATATAGGAATTCAGAGAGAAATACGTATGTACGGATTTTCTCTTTTCTATTGTAGAAATGACCGAGAAAGAGTTTGGTTTGCTGAATATAGTACTCTTTAACTAATATGAGATGACAGGAAGCAAGTCTTAATTCTATTTTGTAAAACAGCTGCAGCCCCCAATTTGCCCCCCTCCCAATGTAGTATATAGCAGCATAGGAAATGAGGAAAAGGATCAGGAAGGGAGTGCAGAGTAATCATTTGATGGCTTGCAGTAGGAGGAGTTGCCTGTCATTAATTTTAACTCCTTTCCTTAATCCTCTTTCCTTAACAAATGTCCTTCATGCATACTGAGATCAGAAGGCTATTTCAAGCACACATAGATTCTAGAAACAGGTGAAGGACTGATGAAAAAAAAAAATGCCAAAATTGAGTCTTCTAGAATTCTTGTTTAATTCTCCCCATCCCAAAACTTCAAAAAGCAAAACAAACAAAACAAAAATCTAAGAAAACACTGTATTTTAAATTAGGAATTAGAATCTCTTTCATATGAAAGAGCTACTGTTGCTTCAGATCAGTGTAATAAATAGATTTATAATGAATAGGTTTTCTGTGTGTGTGTGTGTGAGAGAGAGAGAGAGAGAGAGTGTACACATTCTGAACCATATCTGTTCACAAACAAACCAATTTGAATGAACTCCAGTTGGCTGGCATCACAGAACACAACAACCTATAATATGGTTGCTTAGTTTTAGCTTAGTGTACTGTATGAACCCATTGTCTTCCTATATCACCCCAACTCACCAAAAGAAACCTTACCTTTGTTGCACAGGAAATCTCTCTATACCTTGTAGATTAATTGCTAGACAACCCGGGCTCCACTGCATCATAATTTTAGAGATAGTTCCTTACCAGATCCCTCAATGCCTTCAACAATGACAGAACTTCTTATGAAAAACGGGATATATTCAGAGATGTATCTGCCTTGAAAATAGCCCATATTGAATTACATAACACAGTCAAATATTAACACAAGAAATGTTTTATGATAATATTTATGTCATAAAATGTTTTATAAAATTTGCCAAATTTCAGCTCCACAGGAGTCACAGGTCCCAGATTATGGATGCATTCTATAAGTTAGCCCATTTGAGGACTTGGTTTAAAAAGTTTTGTTCTGTTGTGTTGCTTTGCCCAATTAAAGGTTACAAGAACCAGAGTTTTAGAAATGTATAAATTTCCAGTGTGATTAAGAAATTAGGATGGCAGGCTTGAATAGGTTATGCCACAGTTGTGATTTGTATATGGAATCCCAGGATTTTTGGCAACTGCAAAAACATCTGTTTCATGAGGAGTCGCCATCCAGAGTACAAGTGGGTTGACAATCTCTCTTTGATCCAGAGAGATTTTGCAGGCAAGCATCTCTCTAGTGCAGTGGTGGCAAGCAGAGCCCTTTCTGGGGGCATGCGTACCGTTGCCCCAACTCAGCTCCTCTGCGCATGTGCTCACGCCTCTCACCAGCCAGCTGATCTTAGGTCTCTGTCACACATGTGTGGGTGCACCTTGCATTTTGGGTATGCACGTGTGCGCATGCGCACGTACACTTCGGGTACTCAGTGCCTAAAAGGTTCACCATCACTGCTCTAGTGTCTCTCTATATCTTCAGAGATGTCATTCTGTCATAATTCCTCAGCTCCTTGACTGAACACATCCTTCCTTTTTCAGTTAATTTCGGAAATTGCTTGTTAACTGCTTTTCAACTATTAGGAACCTTTCATCAACAAGTCTAAGTTTCCTTCAATTCTTAGTGAAATAGACTTTAAATAGAAGTACAATGACTTAAAAAAGGGCTGAAATAAACAGCAAAAGGATGGTTAGAACTAGGAAAATTACAAACAGGCTAAGAAACCAGATGGAGTTGAAATAAGATTCTCTGCAAAGCTAGGAGACTAGAGACTACCCATCCTGGATTCTCCCTTTGGCTCCCTGAGAAGAAGTGTTCAGGTAGGACCAACACCCCTTTTTGAATTAATTATAAAAATCCATTCCATGATAAAATGCTTTTCTTTTGAATTCGTTTTTTTAATGATAGAATGGGACTTTGAAGGTTCAACACTGAAGGAGCTGGAAGGAGCTGAAGATTGCAGTTAAATGAGATACTAATACAAAATGGAGTAAAATATTTTAACATTGGGCATACTGGGGAATATTTTGAACAATGGACCCAAAATTAATTTCAGAATGTCTGCCTCATATTTAAAAAATGTCACAGAAAAGGTACAGTTTTTACTGGACAAGGCTGATGTGAAAATGGATTTTAAAATGACAGGCTTCAAGAATTATATGGAAAAAGAGACTACAGTGAACATACAAAAGAATCAGCTGATATGATAATGAAAAGGGATATGTAGATAACAAACCAAGAGAGCCGGACAATTTCCCCATACTAGATTTACTAAAGATGCTTGTTAAAACTGAAAAGTTTTGTGAGATGGGAAAAAGAAAAAATGAAAAGAAACCAAGTTCTAGGACATTACTTGAATGAACTAAAGATTTAAGTAAAAGAAAGGAATATAAAATTGTTTTGTTTGATCAAGATTAAAATATATATTGTTATCTCTGATAACCTTTTATGGATTTTTGCTAAGCAGAAATAAAATGATGAGGTTATAAGGATTTGTTTGTAGATAAGTAATGGGATGTAGGAAAAAAAATCCTTTGTTGTATTTTAAGAGAAGGCGATAAGTTACTTAAATTATTTATACTGATGCTGAAATAGGGAAGTCATTTCTTTATATATATTCTTTTTCTTTATATTTGATTTTTTCCCCATTCTTTTCTACTTTTTCACTTTTTTTCTTTCCTACTCTTGATTTTTTATAACTACTTATTTTTAGTTTATGTTTTTGGGGGTGTTGAAATAATAATATAAAATACAAATGAAATCAAAAATAATAAGGAAATGGGGACAGGAAAAAGGGGGAAAGTTAAATCTGTTAAGGGAAAAAAGAAAATAAAATCCAAGTTTTTTTCAGCACAGTAGAATAAAAATAATAACATTGAGCCTCAACATTTTACTTTTACATACTTAAATACAATAGCCATTTCTGTAACAACAAATTTATCTAATCAGTAAATCCAAAAGTCAGAATTTCATTTTTTTCTGTCTCAAGCTCAAAGTCTCCTTGTCCAGTAGCCTTGCAAGTCTCTGGTTTCAGTTTTATATTCATTTTAAGAATCTTCTGCATTAAAATATGAATCTGGTCCCAATATTTCTTTGCTTTGTCACAAGTCCACCAAAGATGATGATAAGTTGTAATTTATCATTGTAGTTGTAATTTTTAATATTTCCATTAAAAATAAAAAATGTATTGGGTTTTGAGATAGCTCAGATATTATTAACAGTTAAGTTTTACTTCTCAAGTTATGTATCTTTTAAAAGCTGTTTACAGGGGACATCAGCAAAAATAAATAGCATAACAGAAAGCAATATTGGAAACAATTTAACACCCTTTGGCTTGCAGACCTGGCAGTTACACCAGCAGAGTTGGAGAAGGGGCAGAATCTGTTATTACAAAAAAATGTTTGCCAATCCCTACACAATATGCTAAAAACCACTAAAACCCCAGTAAATTGCTCCTGGGAGATCATTCTGATTCTGCTGAAGCAGTGATTTGAGTCAGCAATTCATATGTCATATCATGCCATCATGGTTTGGATCATTTTGGCTTAGCGCATTGTGTGAATCCTATAGATCTGGCTCAGCATATTTTGAAATCTTAGCAAGTTTCAGCTTATCCAGTAAGCCATGGTTAAACAACCTGCGACTTAGTAAACTGAATAAACCTAATAACTGTTAAGCATATTAATCATATGTACTTTAGAATTAATATGCATGTGATTGTATTCTAAAATTAATGGCTGGGTAAGGGTAAAAAATAGAGCTGTGGCTGTGACCATGTACTTCGAAGCCTTGATGCATTTCAATATGTGCCATACACCTCACAGGTATTTTTAAAAAAGCCATGAGAGTCCAAGTGCACAATCACATCTATCCCCTTGACTTTTTATGATATCCCCCTACATTCACACTTTTGTGTAATGCCGCTGATTTTTCATACATACACCTACTAAATTTCAGTCTCTTTCATCTGATTTGTTGAAGCATCATAAGCAAATTTTTATTTTAAATGAATACCTCAGCAAGTTCTTTTCTTCTTACTTCACCTTTAGATTCACAAGAATACACAATAACTTCTTCCATGTGGGAGAATTGCTATTCCTTATTTTGCTTTGTGAGATTTGCTCATTTGCTTATTTCAGATCTCTGTTGTCAATACATTCTGGTGCCTGTTTGTCTGAACAATTGGAATATCTGGAGATGTTGCAGAGAAAATGAACAACAGATCCAAGTACTATAGTAACTTCTCTGTGTCTAAAATACAATCGTCGTTACCACAACACAGAGATAATATGATAATTGGTGGCTCCTCCCTGGCCATAAAGGCTAGAACTGTTCAAAGGTGTGCTGTAGTTCAACAAGATCTAAGATACTACAGATTCCCCCAGTAAATGAAGTTAGTCCTTTCACTCAAAACAGCTACTTGACAATAAAGCAGCATGAACTTCATTATAATTATTAGCAGCCCTGTGAATTGTTCACTTTACATTAGTTATACACGTTATCTTTGGGGTTTTTAAAACTGTATATTAGTAAATTATACTAAAAATTGTTACGTCTTAGCATTACCCACTATGCTTTAGGAGCATGCTCTAATTTTGAATCCATTGTGAATCCAACATTCAGCTATTCCAAAACAGGTGGTGGTGAGGAATCGGCACTGGCCTACATAGTAACCATAGTATTAAATCCTCCTTGCTTTTGAAAATAATCCTATAGAACAGCAGTCCGCAACCTTTCTGGCTTGGTGGCCTGGTGGAGGAAGAGGGAATGGTTCTGTGTGAGTTGCACAAGTGCCGCCACTCCATAAATGGAGCTTCACATGCAAGCACCTGCCGCTCGCACAAGTGGAGCTGCATGTGTGTACTTGCCCGCCGGTTGTGTGGCCAGTTCTGAATGGTCCATGGCCTGGTAGTCAGCCACAGCACGGGGGTTGGGGACCCCTGCTATAGAAGACAGTCATCTCTTTGGGAAATTTTTATTTTACATGTAAAATAATATCCTGGATATTATATTATTATTTTAATATACTATATTAAATACTATATTCTATACTATAATATAGTTGTAATTTCCTGAATATAATCACTTGCTTTGGGGACTGTTTTTGCTGGTTTTGTATAGTGAATAGCATAAGAGAGCCCCTGTTCTTATGGGTGCTGATTTGTCTATTTCAGTTCTTGACGGCTGTTCTGAAGGAGCCATTAACAATTACAGTATGTGAGGTTTGCAGTTTCTTAGAGTCTTTGTAGTCTCTGAATCAGTGCTCAGATTATTGGCTTGTTTGTGAACTTCTAAGAACGTGTTTGAAACATTCCTGACTAGTCCATTTATAAACATCTGAAGAATTTCCTTACGTTATGTTAAATTGTTGTACTTAGTCGTATTGTGAAAGATACTTCTCAGCTTGTTCCTAACCATTGTAAAAACACAATCAGCGATTCCCCCTCTCCATCATATCTCATGACATTGTTTTCATCCTTATTCTAACCCCCATATCTCAAGCACTTTCAAATTGTCCTTAGCTGTTCCAGCCATAAAGTAATATTTTCTTATTAACCAGAATCAGGATTGGGAGAGGAGTGTAAAGTAAAGTGGCAGGAAGTTTTATCACTGTACCAAGCAACCACCTGCCTGCCTATCAAGTGTTAACTGGTGTACTTTTAAAGATGGCTGACTTTTAAGCATTCATCTTAAAAAGTGGTGAATATGGGTTTTCTAAGGAGCCTGACAGGTGCTGGGGGTTGTGAGGCAGGATCTCTCCTATTTGACCATATAATACCCTGAACCTTCAGTGTTTTGGGATTTTCCTGACATAATGCTGGTAAAGCCAAGGGTCAGCTCCTCCCTTCCCTCGTTACCTCTTCTAGCTCCTGTCATCCCAAGGCCCTTAGCTTTTGCAAAGCCTGCAGTGAATACTGACAGAAGGTGTTGATCTCAACATCTGTCAAAATTCACAAGTTTCTCAACCCCATCCCACTTAAGAACAATTGACAATATTTTATGATGTTAGTCTATGATGGTTATTTGGTAGTTTGGAGGGAGGGGAACAATATTGGGGGACTCCACCACTCTCTTTTTCTTAACTTGCCCACTTCATAGTAAATGAAGACTCCACTATTTGATAACATTCTTGGCAGGATAGGGACCAACAGCATAGGCAGCATGTTTTTTGCTTGTATAATTTTCTGTTAGCTGAAGAATTGATAGGTCAAAGTTTACCTCACTCACTGGAGGTACCCCAGGAGTCAGATTTCTATCATCCTTTGCTGTATTGTGTTGAAATAGTATTTATTCCTTACTCTGATACTTCTATGGGTAATCTCAAATTATGTAAAATTTCAATATGTTTGGTCACAGATTAGTTGGCAGGAAATCAGATAATTGCAGTGATTTAAAACCTAGGCAGTTGAGCCAGGACAGGGATTAAGCAAAGAAGATATCAAATTTATTTATTTATTTGTAAATTTCATTTATTGACCACCCACCACAGGTGGCTTACAATCTTAAAAAGATAAAAACTATACACAAGCTAAAAGACATAAATAAATAAATACCATGCAAGTACAATGTTCTGCTGATTTTAGAGTGAGTAGAGGGCAATGGAGCTCTCTAATGGAACAGAGCTCTGAGCTTCCCTATGACACTTTAGTAGGAGGCATATTTCCTCATATTTCAAAAAAAATGTTAATCTGATTTGTATTTGTCCAAATATGTGAATAGAGTCATTTGTTTTGTTAGCAGATGGCAAGTTATTGGTTGCATACAAAAATCAAAGAATTAAAGAATCATTTGTCCTGTTTAAACATTCCATCTACTGTTCATCCAAAATTCTACTAATCCAGGGCAGTAGCAGATTAATCCTGTGCTTAATACTTTAGAAGAACTGCTGCTAGGACAAGTTATACCACATGAATGGATTCTAAAATGTTATTAACATTAGCAAGTTTGAGCATTACAAGCATGAACATGCAATACCATCTTTTTCAACTACTAACCTAGTGAGTTGCCCAATGACTGTTTTCTCGGTTACTTCCAGCACCACACCTTGCTGACTCAGTTCTACTAATAAATTTCTAAGGCTAGAATTCTCCACTTTTAATAATTCCACTCAGGTGTCTATAATGTTCTCAACTCAGGTTCACCTATGAGTCACATAGGTAGAAAATCTGATGCGCAGACAAGGGAACTTATACAAATGGAGTGAGATTCAGAAAGTTTAGCTCATTACTCTTCGTACTCACAGTGTGAATTAGGAGTGAGCCCCACAATTGCTTAATTAATTTAATTGAATTAATTAGATTCAACCCTGTATGTTCAGTATTTGATTTTTAGAAATTACAGTTCTGAAAAGATTCAGAACAAAAAAGGTTTGCTGCTCTCCAGTGCTTATTCCAATTTATGCAATCCAGATATGACAACCCTATATTTAAAACAATGTAGCAATATGAGAAGATAATGCATGTTAAAGCATGCATTATCAAATTCTCTAGATTTTTCACAGAAACAACAATAACTATGGTACCAATATTAAAGTATTAAATATTAGTATTAAAGATGTAGGATATTGTATGCATATATGCATATCTGTTTGTCAGTAAACTGCATACACTTTAATTGGTGGTACTGTGTATAGGCAATAGTATGTTGGCTTGCAAGGTACTCTATATCTTACAGAGGCCATATTTCAGGGAGTTAACACGAGCATAATTCATACAAAACTGCTTTGTTGTGCTTGTGGTTTATTAAATATCTTGTATGATTGTGAAACTATGAGATACATGAGAATGTAATAGATCAGGATGAAGATGGGTTTGTGGAGTGAAATTAGTGAATACATTTAGGGAAATAAAAGTTGGATTAATTATGAATGAAAGGACTAAAATGTGTATCAGAAAATATGAATTAGTGTTATCTAGATAGGGCAATTTGGTATATATAGGAAGATCCAACAAAATAAAGCTGGAAAGCATACAAGAGGTATCCACAAGGCAATTTTTTCTTGCAAATGTTTTAATGAAAATAGGCAATTTAAATAGATTCCAAAAAAAGTATACAGGTAGTCCTTGACTTACAACCACAACTGAGCCCAAAATTTTGGTTGCTAAGTGTGACAGTTGTTAAGTGAATTTTGCTGTATTTTATTACTTTTCTTCCCATAATTGTTAAGCGAATCACTGTAGTTAACTTAGTAACACAGTCGTTAAGTGAATGTGGCTTCCCCATTGACTTTGCTTGTCAGAAAGTCACAAAAGGTGATCACATGACCCCAGGACACTGCAACTATCATAAATATGAATCAGTTGCCAAGCATCTAAATTTTGATCACATGACCATCAGGTTACTGCTGTGGTCATAAATGTGAAAATGGTCATAAATCTTTTCAGTGCTGTTGTAATTTTGAATGGTCACTAAATGAACTGTTGTAAATTGAGGACAACCTATACTTGTAATTAAGATAGGTCAATGCAGTTGAAGCCTAGGAGACACCTTAATCACTTTTACAATAATACAGTAAGACAATGTGTAATGAAGAGATTAAGTTACAAATAGCTTGCTACCTTTATTGGCTAACATTGCTCCAATTTAAATCCTCTTTGAATAAGAAGGATTAAGAGGCGACAGATCAGTATTTACTTTTGAAAAATTAATAAATATCTTTACCAACCTAAAGGAACAATCTCAAATATGTGTAACTTATTATTGGCATTGGAATTTATACACACACCCACACACACCCCTGCCCCAAGTAGGTTTTTAAAAAGTAGTGCATACAGATTTAGGAAAATGAATAGATATGAAAATCAGATTACTTCAGTCAGCTCATTTACAAGAGATGCAATGGAAGATGGTACATCATTGGCACTTAATTCCAATTAGACTACTGCAAATTATACATCAAAATGTTGGAGAGACATTATTTTTTTTATCATGTATGATGGACTAGTAAAAAAAATTGCACTTTTCTGGAAGAAAGTTTTTGAGGAAGTCAGAATAGTCACTTGAACAAGCATAATCTGTTCGAGATTTAGGGTTGTCACATTTTTCAATGAAGTAAAAAAGAATTTACTCTATTTTTATTCTCAGGTACTAATTAAATACTCAGAAATTCTTAAATGGTTTATCATTGGACAACTGCTATACTAAAGTATTGCTTTTCTTGAAAAAGTCACAAATTTGAAAGATATGAATCCCATTTTTATTATATCTTGAAAGATGTGGGCTTTGTTAATAATAGCTGTAACTTTGACAGCGGTATATGAGAATTATAACTGAATTGTGAGATGTTCTTTTTTTTTAGTTTACTGTCATTGCATCTAGTACAATGAAATCAAACACCATCTTCAGTGCACATCATGACCATGAAAATAAACACAAACATACATCCTTCACACTCCACACATTGAACCGAAAACCCCCAACACCACACCAATACTGCACTATGCAGTAGAATTCAAAAGAGCTACTGCTCTGGGATAGAAGCTGTTTTTCAGCCTATTTGTGTTTATTTTTAATATTCTGTACCGTCTGCCAGATGGTAATAGTTCAAAAAAAGGGTTCCCAGGATGAGATGGATCTTTGAGAATGTTTTGAACTTCCTTAAGGCAGCGGGAGCTATAAAGCTCTTCCAAAGAGGGGAGAGGGCAACCAATGAAAGCACCCTCTGGAGTATTTTCCTATCTGCCACTGTGCAATTGGCAAACCATACAGAGGTGCAGTAAGTTAAGATACTCTCTATGGTGCAGCGGTAGAAGGTCACCACCAGTTTTTCATTCAGTTGTTGTTTTCTGAGAAGTCTCAGGTAATATAATCTCTGCTGGGCCCTTTTGACCAGTGCTGCAATGTGAGCACCCCAGGTCAGGTCCTCTTTTATGGTAACACCCAGAAACTTAAAACTGGCCACTTGCTCCACTCAGTCTCCATTGATAAGCAAGGGCTGGATGTCTGATCTGTTCCTTCTATAGTCCACTGTAAGCTCCTTGGTCTTATTGGTGTTCAGGACCAAGTTACTGTCTCCACACCACAAAATCAACTGGTCCACCTCATCTCGGTAGGCAGACTCATCCCCCCTGGAGATGAGTCCCACCATGTTGTTTTCTTATTTCTTCCTTGTCTTTCAAAATATTAAAAGTGAAAAACTAAATGATTATTTTTTAATTGCAAATGTGAACTAGGTGATCAAAGCCCCGCTCTTTTTTACTCCATGCAATGCATATACTATATATGTTAAAGAGCTGGGGCTTTAATCATGATTGTGCTTTCTGTTTTGAAGCCAGTGACCATTGCTATGGACACCACGAATATGAGATAATGTGTACAAAGAAAAAAAGGTGATTGCAGTGAATTTATTTATTTATTTATTTATTTATTTATTTATTAGTTTTATATACCGCCCTTCTCCCAAGGGACTCAGGGCGGTTTACAGGGCAATAAAAACATGCAGTACAAAAATTAAAATTAAACTAGAATTTAAGCCCAACCAACAATAAATTTTTAAAAATATTTAAAATGATTATTCCAATCAAAAATTAAAAATATATTTCTCATGGGGATAGATCGGCTTGCTCAAATAACCATGTTTTAAGGGTGCGGCAAAAGGCTCTCAGGTCGGGGACAATCCGGATCTCTAATGGTAGCTTGTTTCAGAGGGTAGGGGCCGCCACAGAGAAGGCCTTCCCCCTGGGGGTCGCCAGCCAACATTGTTTGACTGACGGCACCCTGAGGCCAACCCTGTGGGCCTGCACTGGTCAGTGGGAGGCTGTCATCGGCAGTAGGTGGTCTCGCAAATACCCTGGGCCTAAGCCATGGAGCGCTTTGAAGATCATAACCATAACCTTGAATCGCACCCGGAAGACCACCGGCAAACAGTGCAAGCCATGCAGGAGAGGTGTTACATGGGCATGCTGAGGCATCCAATAATAATAATAATAATAATAATAATAATAATAATAATAATACTTGTATGCCGCCCTCTCTCCCTAAGGACTCAGGGTGGCTAACAATAAAAGACTCAGTACAAAATTTACATTAAAAACAATTAAACAATTACAAGCCTAATAATAATAAATAATAAAATTAAAATTAATTAAAATAACCCTAAAACAAACCCTCCCCCCCTTGGTTAGTCCAGACCGGCCTGTTGAAAAAGCCAGGTCTTCAGGTCATGGCGGAAGGGGCGGAGATCAGGGGCCAAACGAAGGTCCAAGGGGAGTTGATTCCACAGGGTGGGTGCTCCCACAGAGAAGGCCCTACCCCTGGGCACCGCCAATCGACAATGTCTAACCAATAGTACTCCAAGGAGGCCCTGCCTGTGGGAGCGTACCGGGCGATCGGAGCATGATGGCGGCAGGAGACGCTCCCGCAAGTACCCTGGACCCAAGCCATGTAGGACTTTATATGTTGTTACCAATACCTTGAATCTCACCTGGAAGGCAACCGGTAACCAATGCAGGTTGTGCAGGAGGGGTGTAACATGGGAGTATCAGGACACCCCCATCACAGCCCGCGCGGCCGCATTCTGCACCAGCTGCAACCTCCGGGTGGTCCGCAAGGGCAGTCTCATGTAGAGAGTGTTGCAGTAGTCGATTTGGGAAGTGACGAGTGCATGAGTGACTGTCCATAGGGCATCTCAGCTCAGGTAAGGGCGCAGCTGGCAAACCAGCCGCACCTGGGCAAATGCCCCCCTGGCCACAGCTCCCACCTGCTCCTCCAAACTGAGCTGTATATCCAGGAGGACACCCAGGTTGCGCGTCCTGTCCACAGGGGGAAACACCTCTCCCCCCATGACCAAAGATGGTATATCCTGAATAATCCGAGATGCCAGTATGTACAGCCACTCAGTCTTAGCCGGGTTGAGTCAGAGCCTGTTCCTCCCCATCCAGATCTGCAGCACATCCAGACAACGGGACATCATGGGGAGAGCATCACTGATGTGGTTCAGGGTGGAGATGTAGAGTTGGGTATCATCCGCATATTGGTGATACCTCACCACGAAACCACGGATGATCTCACCCAGTGGCTTCATGTAGATGTTAAACAGGAGAGACGAGAGGACCGACCCCTGGGGCACCCCACAAGTGAGGGGCCTCGAGCTCGACCTCTGCCTCCCTGTCAACACCGATTGCGAGCAGCCCGAGAGGTAGGAGGAGAACCACCATAAAATGGTGCCCCCCACTCCCAACCCCCTGAGCTGCTGCAATAGGATACCATGGTCGATGGTATCAAAAGCCGCCGAGAGATCTAATAGGGCTAGGACAGAGGAAAAACCCTTGTCCCGAGCCCTCCAGAGATCATCCATCAGCGCGACCAATGCTGTCTCCGTGCTGTGCCCGGGCCGGAAGCCCGATTGGTACTGATCCAGATAATCAGCTTCCTCCAGGAACATCGGTAGCTGTTGAACCACCATGCTCTCAACAACCTTCGCTAAAAAACAAAGGTTGGAGACTGGACAATAGTTATTCAAAATGGCTGGGTCCAAGGCAGGTTTCTTGAGGAGGGGCCTCACCACCGCCTCTTTCAAGGCGGCAGGAAAGGAACCCTCCCCAAAGAAGCGTTGACAACTGCCTGGAGCCAGCCATGTGTAACCTCCCTGAAGGTATAAACCAACCAGGAAGGACACGGGTCCAATAAACACGTGATGGAGCACAGCCTCTGCATGATCCTGTCCACTTCATCCAGAGAAACAGGCTCAAACTCAACCCAGATGGTATCGGCCAGACTCATCGTCTCCCCGTCCTTCGACCCCTGCCAGTCCTAGTCCAAGCCGGCCCAAATCTGAGCGACGTTATCCGACAGATGTTGACTAAATTCCTCCACTCTACCCTGCAAAGGGTCCTCCCTCACCTCTCGATATAAGAGGGAACGAGTGACCCTAAACAGGGCGGCTGGGCGATCATCTGCAGACGCAATGAGAGCGGAGAAGTAAGCACACCTTGCCGCTCTCATCACCACCAGGTAAGTCCTAATATAGGCTCTTAGCTGGGCACGGTCAGATTCGGAGCGGCTCATCCTGCACCTGCTCTCTAGGCCCCTCCTTCAACACTTCATCTCCCGGAGCTCCCCCGAAAACCAGGGAGCCAACCGGGATCTACGGTGAGGGAGGGGCCGCAAGGGAACAACCCGGTTGAGCGCCTCCGAGGCCGCCTGTTGCCAGGTGGACACCAAGGCCTCAGCCAAGCTGTGGACAAGGGAAATGGGCAAAAACCCCAGCGCTGTCTGAAACCTCTCAGGGTCCATCAGGCGTCTGGGGCGGAACCATCTAATTGGCTCCTCATCCCAGCAACGCGGGATGGCCTGCTGGAAGACCAGCTGCAGGAGATAATGATCAGTCCATGCCAGGGGCTGACTAGTCGGTAAGCCCCCCCAGATCACTACACCACTGCCCCGAGATGAAAACAAGGTCAAGCGTGTTCCCCCCCTCGTGAATAGGGCCCTGGGTCAGGTCCATGGCTGCCATGGAAGCCATGAACTCTCGAGCCAGACCTGACACTTCCCCAGAGAGGCAGGTTGAAATCCCCCAGGACTAAAAGCCTGGGGAATTCCACCGCAACTTCCGAGAGAGCATCAAGCAGCTCAGGTAGGGCTGTTGCCATAAAGCTAGGGGACAGGTACATAAGCAACAGGCCCACTGACCCCCCGGGTCCAACCTCAGGAGGAGAGACTCATACCCGCCTATCTGCGGGACAGTGACCTCCCTTGGAAGCAAGGTCTCCCTAATAACTACGGCCACCCCTCCGCCCCTACCCTGGGCTAATAACCTGCATGGCCACATTCTGCACCAGTTGGAGCCTCCGGGTGCTCTTCAAGGGGAGCCCCATGTAGAGAGCATTACAGTAGTCCAACCGGGAGGCGACGAGGGCATGAGTGACTGTGCGTAGGGCATCCCGGTCCAGAAAGGGATGCAAGTGGTAAATCAGGTGCACCTGATAGAAAGCCCCCTGGCAACGGCTGAGAGATGGTCCTCTAAAGACAGACACGCGTCCAGGAGGACACCCAAGTTGCAAGCCCTCTCCAAGGGGGTCAACGTCTCACCCACAATTGTGATGGAATAACTTGACCAAACCGGGGCGCTGGAAACCACAGCCACTCAGTCTTGGAAGGGTTGAGTCTGAGCCTGTTCGTCCCCATCCAGATCCGAACGGCCTCCAGGCACCGGGACATCACATCAAGGGCATCGTTGGGCTGGTTCGGGGTGGAGATGTATAATTGGGTATCATCAGCATACTGATGATACCGCACCCCGAAACCACGGATGATCTCACCCAGCGGCTTCATATAAATGTTGAACAAGAGGGGTGAGAGAACCGACCCCTGGGGCACCCCATAAGTGAGTGGCCTCGGCGTCGATCTCTGCCCTCTTGCCAACACAAACTGCGAATGACCCGAGAGATAGGAGAACCACCGTAAAACAGTGCCTCCCACCCCCAACCCCCAAGTCGCCGCAGTAAGATACTATGGTCGATGGTATGAAAAGCCACTGAGAGATCTAATAGGACCAGGACAGAGGAGCAACCCCTGTCCTGAGCCCTCCAGAGATCATCCACCAATGCGACCAGTGCCGTTTCTGTGCTGTGGCCGGGCCTGAAGCCCGATCGAAATGGATCTAGATACATAGCTTCATCCAGGAAGTGTGGGAGCTGATGGGCCATCACCTCTCTACAACCTTCGCCACAAAGCCAAGGTTGGAGACAGGATACTAGTTATTCAATACAGCTGGGTCCAGGCTCGCTTCTTGAGTAGGGGTCTCACCACTGCCTCTTTCAAGGCGGAGGAAAGAACCCCTCACCCAAAGAAGCATTAACAATCGCCTGGAGCCAGTAACCTCAAAGAGCAATTCCTAAAATGTTGCAAGGATGCAGGAAGTTAGAATAAGCAAAATTTGATGCATCAGACCTGTATAGAATAGGTTTTGCTTTTCATCAGGATATTAATCTAAGGAAAAAATGTTATTGAACATTTGTCAGTTTAGAGAAAATATATCATAAAGTGAATAGGTTTGAATTATGAAATATTGTACATGATTATAAAGTTCCTAAATAATAAGGGTGGCATATAATGGAAATAAATTTTGAGAATAAATTGAAGGTTTGCAATGTTTCAAAATTCAACAGGAAGTAGGACAAAGATGACTTTTAGTTATTTAATGTTCTTATGGATAAATACATAAAGAATGCTTATGGTTGTTAGTTGGGGGTATGAATGTTTATGTGCCTTTGTATGCAGATAATACCAAATAATTTATAGCAAACTTTAGTTTGTATGATGCAACAAGGAGCATGGACCTGAAAATTAAACTAATAATGCAAGAGAAGTAATGATGGCTATATAAGAACAGAAGTTGCTTCTGCCAACTTTGTCAGATAAGAAAATAATTGAATGTAAGAGAAACATAACAAGTAAGTTGGATGCAGCAGGAATGGGGCATTTAAAGATGTATAATTAACAAGATGCAATAAGTTCAAATAGGTGTTAAATATGGACCAGTGTGAAAGAAGCATATTGATATGGGTTGAATGTAATGATACAATGATTGAGGATCCATCTGGAAAATAAATACAAGAAATGACTGTGAAAGGGTCAAGAAGGAGAAGACCAAGAAAGTTGTAGTTAGGTGAAACTGCTGAAATCCTCAGAAAGAGAAAGCTGAAAAGTTTAAAGAATAAAAGTGAGGACATGTTACAAAAAATGTTTGCAAGGATAGAAATGTATGAAGAGATACCATTACATGAATGTCAGTATAAACTTGTGTTGGCAATATTTCTTCTCCATATCTCAGTTCTTTAGTTTGTTGTTTCTGTGTTTCTTAGATCTTTTTTGCATTTTGCAACCAATGGAATGGAATAGTGTGATGGATCCATATGTATGAATGTATGTAATATATGAATGCAAATATAGCTTGATTTATAAACACATGAAAATAAAAATACAACGCAATTTTTTGAAACTACCTTTAAAATACCCTATCAGGATTATGTCATATATTATACACTTCCAAATAATTTTAATCGAGGCAGAACTATGAATAGTAAAACATACTTTCTGTTTATTTACAATTGGTTCCAGTGCTTAGTCACAATTTTATTTTATTTTTTTATTGTGCTGTTTGAGCCACTATTTTGTTGGGGCTGCTGCTATATAAATAAAATAGGTCTCACTAAAATTCTGTCTAACAAGTAAGTTGGATGCAATAAAAATAAAAAGAAACTATATCAATTGTATAAATCCAGTCCTCTGTTTTGGCTTTGTAGAGCAGATCTGAGCATTTGATAGCCCCCAAGCCAGATCCAACCTTTTCGCTGTCCCTGTTTGGCCCACATGTGGTCAATTGGAAATTAGAAGTCAAATGTAAATAAGTATATGCCATGCACTTAATACAACAGCATTGCTTTGATTTTGAAGGTGCCTATTCTTTTTTCAATTTATGTATGTACATATATGCGTCCCTATGCCCTTTCACAGCCCTATTGATTTGACAATACACAACAGCTGCAGTTTTTCATGTGGCCCCTTGGAAAAATTAATTACTCATCCCTGTTGTAGATGAAGCTTCTGGTTAATCTAGTGTAGTCCTAAATCTTCCAAACTAGGTATCTTTATTTAAACAATCTAATGAGAACCAGTTAAGATCAAACTATGATTTCATGTCTTGCCTGACAAGTCTAATTAGAGTTTCTTTATAAATGTGAAAACTGCCTCTTTTTAAAAGAGAGAGTGGACGATGCTTCATCATTCAAAGAAATACTAACTTCTTGGATCCAGTTGATCAGTTCTTTCTATTATAAAGGCCTGACAGATAAGAATCAGTGCAAGTTGAATTTCTCCAGTTCAAATTCTTCTCTGTAAAAATCTTGAGGCTGCAAGATCAGAAAGAGATGCAAGCAATTCAAAAAGATGTATTAAAACAACATTTTTTAATTCAAAAATACTTGCTAAATATTATTTTGGGATGCAGTTTCCCTCTTTGTCCATAGAATGTTATGGGTAACTGTAGGTGCACATTGCCTTATTGGTAAATCCCTGCTTCTTCTATTCCTTTTTCTATCCTTAATTTTTTTTATAACTTATCTGTTAAGGAGGAAAATGGAATAGCTGCACTTTTAAAATGTTAATGGTAAGTGCTGTCTGTCTGGAAGCAACCCAAGTCAAAATGAATTCAAATGATCGATTAGCAAAATGTTTTATGGATAAGTCAGATATGACTACAGTATTATGGACTCGGGCCACCAAGCTCCATGGACAAGAGATTTGTTACCAATTTCAAAAGTGCTAATGGACAGAATAAATCACTTATGTTTACCACAACTGCTAAGAGATTATGATGACTTTTTCAAATTGTCTGCTTCTAGGACTCAAATACAATATGATATTAACAATTCTTATAGAGTAAAGTGCATACTTGGCAGTGAATCTAGTTGATTAGGCATTAATTCAAAAAGTGAGAACTCCTTCCTCAGCTTAAAACTCAAAAAAATTACCTCTGGATGTTGAGTATAAAAGAAAAAATATTTTTTAAAAAACCCTTTACTTTGTTATTCTGTGATGTTTTGTTATAAGGTCATTTCCTCAGTCTAATGTTTTGGTATAAGGTCATTTCTTCAGTCCAAGCCTGTGACCTCCTTCTGCAAATGATTCATGACCATGATTCTGCCAGTTCTCAATCTATACTTTGAACGTGGGTCTCAGACAAAGAGAAAAGAGGAAACACAACTGTTCTTGTTCAGGTTCTATTTCTTTTAAAAGGACCCTGCTCTGATTTTCTTTGTCTTATTGTCATTCCTGCTTCTAACTGCCAATGAGTGCGCTATCTCTGGAAGCAAAGGAGTCCAAACCAAGGGAAACAAAAGAGAAGAATAAATCAATCTAAATTTTATGCTCTGTTGAAACAAGTAGCAGGAACACCTTCAATAAATATTGAAAGTGTCAGGGCTTTAAAAAAAAAACTTTTGTTAGGGAGTAAATCTTCCAAAACATCCCTGCTAATTAGAAGTGATAGACTGTGCTTTTCTTTGCTGTAAAACTGATAAAATTACACCCAGAAAATAATCTAAGAAACATATTTTATTTATAAAATAAGAAAACCTAACGAAGCTCCATACCGGCAGCTGAATCTCATAAAAGCATATGTGAAAAGAACAAGGTACAAAGGAAGTTACAAAGGAAGTGAAGTATAAACTTTTTACACATGCGCAGTAAACTCAGACATCACAAGACTTTCTTATCTCATTACTATGGAGACAAGATAATAAATGCTGCTGGCTAGCAAACACCTGCTTGCTATAGTATTAGCTTAGGAGCTTGACAGACAAACCAAAAAAACGCAGTGACGGAAACATTCTTCAGAAAGGTGCTAGCTGGCTCTGCAACCACCACAGAATATCTACAAACATCATAGTTTCTTAACCAGGCCTACTATCTATTTGTATCCAATATTAAGTATTGAAACTTAAGATTCCAAAAACATTGGTTTCAAAGAAGGTAAAGAACTTTTTCCAAAGAGTTGATATGCCAAAATTTTCTCCCTTATTGCTGTTTAATGCCAATTCTTTAGAACAAAAGAAACTTGATACGGGACATCTGGCTGAACTTCTGTCACGTTTGCGGCCCTGTTCTGAGCTCTCCTTGTCGGAGGGCCCCAATCGGGGCCAGAACCACCTTGGAGGGGTGGTGAAAAAAGGGAGATGGTCTGGAAGGTAGAGGAGAGCTGCATCTCTCCTCCCTGGCATGGAAAGCCCCCTCATTGTCTGCATCATTGTCTGGATGCAGTGCGGATCTGGATGGGGAGGAATAGGCTTCGACTCAACCCGCCAAGACTGAGTGGCTGTACATACCGGCATCTCAGATTATTCAGGATATACCATCGTTGGTCATGGGGGGAGAGGTGTTGCCCCCCATAGATAGAGCGCATAACCTGGGCGTCCTCCTGGATACACAGCTCAGTTTGGAGGAGCAGGTGGGAGCTGTGGCCAGGGGGGCATTTGCCCAGGTGCGTCTGGTCCACCAGCTGCGCCCATACCTGAGCCAAGAAGCCCTACGGACAATCACTCATGCACTCGTCACTTCCTGAATTGACTACTGCAATGCTCTCTACATGGGACTGTCCTTGCAGACCACCCGGAGGTTGCAGCTGGTGCAGAATGCGGCCGCGCGGGTTGTGATGAGAGTGTCCTGATACTCCCATGTTACACCCCTCCTGTGCGACCTGCATTGGTTGCTGGTTGCCTTCCGGGTGAGATTCAAGGTATTAGTGACAACATATAAAGTCCTACATGGCTTGGGTCCGGGGTACTTGCAAGAACGTCTCCTGCCGGCATCACACTCCGATCGCCCTGTACATTCCCACAGGCCGGGCCTCCTTGGGGTACTGTCAACCAGACATTGTCGGCTGGCGGTGCCCAGGGGTAGGGCCTTCTCTGTGGGAGCACCCACCCTGTGGAATCAACTCCCCTTGGACCTTCATTTGGCCCCTGATCTCTGCTCCTTCTGCCATGACCTGAAGACCTGGTTATTTCAGCAGGCCGGCCTGGACTGAAACAAGGGGGGGTGTCTTTTCTTTTTAAAATAATTTTAATGGTTTTAATATTGGGCTTGTATTGTTTAATTCGTTTTTAGGTAAATTATTGCATTGTATTTTATATTGTGAGCCACCCTGAGTCCTTAGGGAGAGAGGGCAGCATACAAGTCTAATAAATTATTATTAATTATTATTATTATCCAAAGACAAGCTGTAGCAGCAACCAAAATGGCTGCCATGAAGACATGAATAGTCTGAATGCCCAAGACTGTGCAGGAGTGAAGAGACGGTCCCTGCGAACAGAGTGAGAATACTTCTGAATTATTATATGTTCCCCTGATAAAAAAGTAAATCAGAAAAGAGGACTCATAAAGATCTTTGAACTAGCAGCGTATTAATATTGGAGAAGAATTTGTAATACAAAAAAAATTAACTCTAAAAACTGAAAGACTGAAGGAAAGGGAAGGGAAGGGAAGGGAAGGGAAGGAAGATTAAAGTAAATTGAATAATTGAAAATTGGATGCTGTAATTGGACAGGATTTGGCTTTGGATCGGCATTATTTAAAATGCTGTAATCGATTTATAAAAAGGAGTATATATATTTAACTTTTTTGGAACATTGGTAAAGATTTGAAAAGATGAAAGAAATTTGGGGGAAAAAGGTGAAAAGTGGAAACTAATACAAGAACGCAACCTGTTGTCAAAAGAAAATATTGCAGATCCCTAAAATTCCTGATTTAAGATGGAAAACTTGAACTCTAATATCAAAAGATTCCAGAAAGTAACAAGATAAAACCTAATTGGTGGAGAGTTTTATGAAGATATCATCCTTGGATTATTTAAAACAGACTGACTAACTTTGAGATACAAAGATTCTTGGATGTTGGATTTATAGTTTGAAAAACATTGCTGGTTGGATTACAAGATTGTGGGATAATTGGATAAAAGAAACAGAACAAATACAAATAAAGATGAGCGGAACATGCAAAGAAATTGTGCTGGAACTGCAAGTTACAATGGACACTGTGAGTAGAAGATTTGAGGACATTCTGAATAAAATACAAAGCATGGCAAAAGAGTTGAACATAGAGACACCGAGAACGGAAAGGAAACAAGAAACCCAGGAAGAGGAGGAGTTAACTGGAATAATAACCAGAAAAATAGAACAGATGGAACAACAAACAAAAAGAGAGGATAAAAAGAAAAGAAAATATAAAATGATAATGATAGGTAACAAATCAAGGGGAGAATATTATTAGGGAAAAGCAACAGGAGAGGGAATTACAGGGAGAATGTTTTAACAGAATTGGGGTGAAACTAGACAATTGGAAAAAGAGACAATGGAATATAATAGAGAAGGGAGAAATGATTAAGGGTCAAAATATGATAGAAACTGGGAGACAAGCCAGGAAGCAATCAATCAAGGCTTTATTGAGAGTAAGAGACGATGGTTGAAAAAGGAAAGGATAAGGATTCCACATGAGTGTGTATTATTATTAACATATTTAATTGTTAATTGCATAAACATGAAATAGTCTATTATAAGAGTACTATTAACAATATACAATTGTTAACAGCAATAAACATGAAAATTAATATGGTAATTGTAATAAATATGAAATTAATATTTTATTATAGGATGATAGTTAAAGATGTATAAATTGCTAATATGACCAGTAATATATATTTATAATAAAAGAAGTGATGTTAAGAATATAGATATTGACATAAAAATAACATGGGAATTTGGAATAATCAGGATAGACAATTTGTATTAATATTAATGATTAAGTCAACAGTTTTAATATGAAATCATTGTCATGTTTGCTTTAAAATGTAAAATACCCTGTAACCATACTGTTCACACAACGATATGTTTGTAGAAAAAAGAAAGAAAAAATGTATTGCAAAAAAAAGAAACTTGATACTAGGATGCATATAGGATAAACCCTGTAATTATCAATATTCATCATTGCTGATTTAGACATGACTATTTTCTTTAAATTGTAATACCAGTTTTATCTCATTAGAGGCTATACAATCTGTGGACATTTGGCAAAATTAATCTTATATCTCATGATGTTATGTGAACCAAAAGTAGACATTACTGGTAATTCATTTATTAAAATACTTTTCTTCTTTTAGCTGACTTCTGAGGTTTATGCTCAGTAAGCAGAAAGAACTAATTTTTGGCTCCTGTTAATACTTAGAACTTTTATCTAAGCAAATATATATGTATTTAACAAAGCCATAATTTATTTTTAGAAAGTATAGACAGAAAATTTTAAATATGGAAATTTTTTCACTTAAGTAGCCTAATCCTTCAACTGGAGGAAAGGTGACAATGAAATTGAGGCTGTTTTGAATGTGGATTTTAAAATGACAGATTATAAAAAAGCTATGGAAAATATATTACACTGATACAAAAATAAAACTAGCTAAAGTCTTAATAATTAAAGGATATATAAATAACAAACCAAAAGAGTGACCTGGATAACTTTCTTAATTTTGGATTTACAAAACAGACTTGTTAAACTTTTGAAGGATTTTCTGAGAAGAAATAAAGAGAAAATTAAAACCCTTAATTGACTTTTATGAAGCAGGATTGAATGACAAGGCTTTAAAAGTTTGTTTATAAATAAAGACAGTTATGAGACAAAGAAAATTTTGTTGCGTTTTGAGAAGAAGTGATGTTACTATGTTAAAAGGAGTGGAAAGGAATATAAAGTTAAAATATATGATAAGGCTTTAAGAATTTGTTTATAGGTAAGAGATGAGATATGAGAAGAAGAGATATTTTATTATAGATTCAGAGGAAGTAATGTTACTGAAATTGTTTGTACCATATCTCTGTGATGGAGGAAATTACTTCTTTATATATTTCTTTCTTATTCATCATTTTTCTTTCCTTTTTTTGTATTTTGTTTTCTGTACTTTCCATCATTCTTTTCATTATTTTGTAATTTTTTAGTTTATATTGTTTTTATCTTTATACTTGTAACCTTTAATAAATTATACAAAAAATAAATGTAAATATTTCAATTCTATAAAAGAGCCATAGTATTTCTTTTCCTTGTCCATAAACCTTACAGTTCATTAATATTTTTTCTATTAGATTATTGAAATATTAACTACAGATATTTTTCAGAGAAATATAAAAATACCAGCAGTCACCTAGAAATGTTTATAGACTATTTTATACTTTTTAAAATCAAATAGTAGGTCAACTGCTTGATAGCTTTCTCAAGACATTCTTCATGGATGCCCTCCCTTTTCTTTTGCTGTATGTGTCATACAGTTTATGAATCACATCATAAGCATATCTCCAGACAGTGCATTTTGTATATTTTAAGCCTTGCTATTTGGAAACGTTCTTGTTTCTAAGAATATAACTAATTAGAACTTGCACTCCTTTATATCAGTGCTGAATTTTTAGTCTGCATTTTTACTCAACTTATTTCATGTCAGGTCCTTGTGATAACTTGTTCTAGCATTTACAGGTAGCCCTTAACTTGCGACCCCAATTGAGCCAAAATTTCTGTTGCTAAGCAAGACAGAAAGTTAAGTGTTACTGTTACAGTTGTTAAGTGAATTTTGCCCCATTTTACAATCTTTCTTGCCACAGTTGTTAGGTCAATCATGCAGTTGTCAAGTTAGTAATATAGTTGCTAAATGCATCTGGCTTCCCCATTGACTTTGCTTGTCAGATGGTCGCTAAACTTGATCACATGACCCTGGGACAATGCAACTGTCATAAATCTGAGTCAGTTACTACATAAATTTTGATCATGTGACCATGGGGATTCTGCAACAACCATAACTCACCAGACTCAAGGTTGACTCAGCCTTCCATCCTTCTGAGATTGGTAAAATGAGGACCCAGATTGTTAGGCAAGATTATTTATAGAGGGCTGTAAAGCACTGAGAAGCAGTATATCAATCTAAGTGCACTAAGTTGTACTATTCTCTTCAAAATGGGTGATTCTATTTTGCTTTTTCTTATATAGAGACCCTGTGGTCACTTGTAGCTTAATGTAGCAGTAGCATCCCCTAACAATCCAAGTGCTTTCCGTTATTCACACAAACGTTTCTTCAACTCAGCCATGAATGAAACAGCCTTAAATTGTCACTATTATTATACCAGGATAAAATAGGTTTTTTTCCTCCATTAAGACTATTTTATACAATAAAATAGTTTTTATCCATTATAGCAACTCCAGAGTGTCTGCAATGTGTAAAGTTTTATCACTTGGAATAAGGTTAAGTACTCTGTTATGGGTATCACCAGAGGGGTTCCTTGTGAATGCTAGCCAGCCTCTACCTATGCCATCTTTCTTTCCAGGATGGCATCTTTTTGCACACGCACGCACACACACACATTTACTCAAAATCTACCACTTTTTCCTTCCCTATTTTTAACCTTCCAACAAGGTGGAATAGAGAAAACAGACTTTCCCAATTTTATCTGAGGAAGAAAAATAGTGACTCATTTGTGCAGTTCCATATTACCAGCACTCTGGAAAGACCAGACCTCCATTATTTTATCTGGAGAAGAGAAAGACTGGTTGTGCAATTTGATATTAAAATACTCTTAAAACCATCAGTTGAGATTTTTACCTTAAGATGCATTAGCCCCACTTTTCCTTTTTGCAGTGTTTAGAAAATAATGAAGGATTATTGAACTGAGCCTTTGTTGTATATTTGCTCCTTTCCCTCTATTTACTATTTCTATCACTCCCATTTCCCTGTAGAAAATGGTGAAATAAACATGTTTTGCACATGTTCAAAACTGGAGGTGAAAATGTATCATGAATAGTAATAGTCACTCTCACTAATCAGGCAACATAATTTGACAGTGACTTGGAACAGATTATTGATAAATTAAGGACTAGTAATGGAGATTGTATATACTCTATCAACATTGTCTGATACTTTACAAGCAAAATTTATGCTTAAGACTTGTTGAGTTTTCAGTGATGTTATATAATATAAAGATTAAAAGGACTGATGAACTGTATAATGGAACTATAGAAATAAATAATATTTGCATTTATTTCTCTTCTGGTTATACCCAATGATTAAAAAAAAGAGTTCAGTTAAAATATACCAATCTTGTCCCTAAGGCCTTTTAATACATAAACTGGGTCTGCCTGATATTTGGTGCCTGTTCATTTATAACATGAGAAAAGTGAGCTGGTGTAGCTGGTTTACAGTTTCTCATTCCACCTTTCTGTGGGACAGGAAGAAAGCAAGACAACTACATGGTTAGGACTACATTAATACATACATCAGCTGCTTTAATCTATTCTTGAGATCTGCAAGACATGCAGAAGAATTTTTTTGTCTATTTGTGATCAGCAGCTGTTCTTGGAAACACTGAAGTAAAGAAAGAGGAGCAAAGAAAAGCAATTGGGATCAATTTTTTTTCCATGGACAATTATTTTCTTTTTATAATGACATATTAGAAACTTTATATGGGAGTCTAGATATTTGTATTTTAAAATATTTCCTATGGCCATGTGTATTGATTTGTTCAAATTAAATTGCTGCCTGGTAGGATGAATTCAACACTGGGTGCTAATCCTTATTTTCCTCCAAAGTATATGGAGTTGGCTCTATATATGATAACAGCTTCTAGGAAACTGTACATCTGTGTTCTTCTTCCTGGAAATTATATATAATTCCATCTTTAGAACAACGATATAGTCAGGTACAGGCAATCCTTGATTTACAACCCATCATTTAGCAACTGTTTGAAGTTACAAAAGACATCAAAAAAGGTACTTACAACCCAGATTTGAAGTTCTGATGGTTGCCCCCCTCCAGCAATGTCAAATGATTGCATTTTGGGTGCTCACCAAACACCCCAAATTTATGGCCATTCGCAGCATCATTTATTTATTTGTTTGTTTTGTTTGTTTGTTTGTTTATTGTTTAGACTTCTTTGCCGCCCTATCTCCCAAAGGACTCAGGGCGGCTCACATCATAAAACACACAATACAAAATTTAAAATTATTTAAAAGTTATTAAACCCAAGCCAAACAGTATCTAAAACCCACAAAAGACACTAACATTTAAAACATCTAAAAACCACCTCCCCTCACACAATTTACAATATTTACTTCCAGTTCCCGGCAATAAACACCCTTTCCAAACAATGAGTTTGCTGAACAACTGCAGCATTTGCTTAATGACCGCCGCAAAAAAGTCATATAATTAGGAGAGGTTACATGATGATCCTTTATTGATCAGCATGACTTACAACCATAATTCCAGGCTCAATCACAGTTGTAAATTGGGGATTACCTGTATTACAGTACAGATTTGGATCAATGTCAAAAAATAATGTAACACAAGTTAATACTGACTTTAATTGAATCTGGGAATCATTTATGAAAGGGCCTGAAAGCAGTTCCCTTGGATCAGCCTTAGATTGACATATGACCTATAATGTATGCTTAATGTTTGTTTTCTGAGGTTCTGCAAGTTTCATTCTTAAACTTAAATCTATATTAAAAGACTGAATAAATCATTTGAAGATTCAGCATTCTGATGACACATAGCTCAAATATGCATTCTTCCTCAGATCCAAGTGAGGCAGTATTTTTTTATTTGGTTAGTGATATCTCATCTTGTGTACAGCAGCTTAAGGTGTTCTATCCTTTTATTTTTCCTCATGATAACAACTATAGCAACCTAACTCACAAACAGATAGGTTGGGCTATGAGTGACAAGCTTAAAAACCAATCACCTTGTGGGATGTGAATTAAAATTAATTCAAAATTAAAATTTGGAATTCTGCAATGCTACTCCAGTACCTTAACAGTACAACACAATGGCTTGATAGGCCCTTGACTGTACTAAGGGACGAAGTGAAACTTGAACCAGATAAGATGGAAATGCTATTATTGAACAGATTACCTGTGGAAATGATAGCATTCAACATATTTCCAGTTCAAGTTCACAGCTTTGGGATTGCTTCTAGATCCATTTATATTATTAGAAATGTGTTTTCCATGGCACAAAACCATTGCGGGTGGCACTCACTATGTGTATTTAACAGGTTCATCAATATCCCAGGACTGTACATAATATATAGTTCCAAAAAAAATCATTACATTGTGGTTTTATAGATTTTTGCAGTACTGACATTTAAGCAATCACTTAATCCATATAACAGTTCCCTGTAGACAGGTTATCTCAGATACTTATGTTTCTTATCCAGAAATTCAGTTTAAAGGACTTATTCCGCTACACTTAGAAGGAAATGGAAATAATTGCTGCCATTATTTTTCCACTAACCTGTAATTATTTATTAAACTCACATTGTGTAAATGTTTTTTACTGCATTGCAGCATATAATAAACAGTTGGAAGCTATTCATAATGTTTTGCCAAACTTGATTAATTTGGTTACACAGAATCCAGTAAGCTTCCAGGTATACTTCAGGGTATACCACATTCACAGGGGCTTATATGTGGGACCCCTTTCTCCAATTGTTTCTGCCTGGTGTACTAGATCAGGCAAGGTAGGCCCATTTATTAAGAAGTACTGAGAAGTGTTTTTCCTTTGGAAGCTCATGCACCTTGGAGGTTTTTTGGCCCTGACGTTCCTGGCACTTTGCAAATCCTTTAACAATTGCATGTACCCTGAGAATGTCCCTATAGGTTAGGTGAGCCTGGCATTAAGTTATTCTGTTGGTTTTAAATTTTGTGTTCACCACCTGCAGTCACAACTGAAATATGGGCTATAATCTATACAAATTAATATTACAAAGAAAATGTTACCTTGCTACTATTATTGTGTTAATATTGTTTTTAATTTTCTATTTGTCTCTGGCCCAGATATGATTTCAGAGTTTTAACAGAAGCACAATATGAGGCAAGCAGAAATCTGGTAATGGCAAATAACTTCCAAAATCTTGCCAAGAAAGCAGCAGTGACTTGTCCAGACAACCTCTTTGTACTGACTTGCAGGTACAAAGAAAATGAGGCAGGTGTTTGAGAAGCTTGTTTCTGGCAAGTTACTTTGGGATATTAAAAGGGAAGCAAATGTATTTATGATTGCCAACGAGGTACTTTTGAATGCTTTTCAGGCTGCCTTAAATTTCAGAATAATTTGATTGCAGTGATATTTTGTGGGCATTAAGGTTTTGCTTTTCTGCTTCAGGTAACAAATAACTGGCTTTTCATATAAGATTATAATTTGAATTCAGTTTTAGTTGCTAGCTGGCTGGACTGTAAATCTGCAGATAGCATAGGTGTGAATGCCCATGTGGTTAAATGCCACTTCCTCAGCAGTGGTGTATTGAGTTTTATAGTTACAGCTATTACTTTACAGACGTGGATCACCCTTATCATTAGTGATGAAATGGTTAGCCATAAATGACATTTATTATACCAGGATTTCAAAACTGTTCTCGTGTATTTTGTATCATTGTCATAACCACTCAGTGGAGCACATGCTTTCCCCAGTTGCCTGCTCTCCCGATGTGTTTGATTTCCAACTTCCCCAATTCCCCATCTAACGAAATTCCATTCATAGGGCACCAGACTGGAGAAACTAGCATAACATAAGCGAAACGGCGGTATTAACAAGGTTCTCTGAATATTGGCTGGCTTGAGGTGTAAGAAAACGTCAGTTTCTGGGTGGAGTTGATTAATTGAATGGCAATTACCGGAGGGGGATTCGCCGTTTTCTGGAAAGGTTTTAATAAAAGAGGGATAGCGCGACCTTCCCATGACGTCACCCGATTCGCCCCCGCCCGGAGACCAGCCGCCAGCCGGTAGAATTCGGAAGGAAAACAACCGTTGAAAGAATAGCAATTGCTTGTTATCTCCTTCGCCCTTAAGGTAGAAGGCGGACTCTCGGCAACCGTTACTTCCCCCATGTGTGACGCACGCCGCGTCTTCATTGGCGCAGCGTTCGAAAGGTTTCGGCTGCAATTGGAGAAAGCAGGATGGAGAGGCGGGCTTTCGGGAGAGAATGTTGTGGCAATCTCTGGAAAATTCCTCCGCCCGCCATATAAACTTGGAAAGGGAAGCGCCTCCTCTTAAATTACAGCTTGGGCAGACGAGTGAGTGGGGTAGGTGGCCGGCTACTGAGGGAGTTGCGAAGGGCGATGGGGAAAGATTATTATCGTATCCTGGGCCTGGGCCGCGGGGCTAGCGAAGATGACATTAAGAAGGCGTATCGTAAGCAGGCGCTGCGCTACCATCCCGACAAGAATAAAGATCCAGGAGCCGAGGAGCGCTTCAAAGAAATCGCCGAGGCGTACGACGTGTTGAGCGACCCAAAAAAGCGCGAGATTTTCGACAAGTTCGGCGAGGAAGGTGCGTGCCGAGAGAGATAGGCCGGGCCGGGAAGTCGTAGGAACGGGCGGAGGCTGCGATGCATGGGGTGGGGGTGGGGTGTCTAGGACACGTTGTCGCTTATCCGAGTTTACTGAGCGGGGTGGATCTAGTTTGTTTAGAATCGGACTAGCGAAACGGCCTTAGTGGGCTGTTGTCTTTGCTGTATTCTCTTAAGAGGGAAATGGAACTGACCTGGCTCCCATTGTAAGGACGCAAGTGGGGAAAAACCAAATTAACTGATGGGTAGGCCAGGGAAGCAGAATTAAATCCCCCCCCCCGGTTGAATTTTTTTTAATCACGGAAGCGAATGAAATTGGAAAGAAACTTCAAAATGAAACGATTATACTCGGGCTGGGGACTCGAATAAAAAAAATCAGCTTTGAAATATTTTTATCTTTAAATTTTGCTTAAGCCAAAAAGTGTCCTTCCTTCGACTGTTCGTTTCTCTGACATTAAAAGTTCTATTCGGCTGTTAACCCTCGATTGCTAATTAATCTTGCTCCCACCCTGAAAGGATAGCTGCTAACTTTCCAGTTTGTTACTATTATAATTGTCAGATGTAGCTTTTAGGTCTTATTAATAACTTCTTTTCCCAGCGGCTGTGGAAAACGACCGTGCTGGGACTAATTTCCAAGGAAGGGGAAGGGAGGGCAAAATAGTGGAGAACAAGAAAACAAGTTCTTTTACTCAACATTCTGGAAACTAGCCAGATGAGTTGCCATCTTTGAATTGTTCTGATTGTATTAAGGTCACTCCTCAAAAATCCACCATTACTTTACAGGTTCTTCCTGTCTAGGAAACTTACTTTGAGCCAGGTAGAAATGCTTCACTTAGGAAGCTACAAAATAATGTATTAAAATGCAGAGTTTCTCCTGTTTCTAATGATTTTATGTATGCTAATAAAGATTGCTGAGTGTATACATTCTGTCAACTTTCTACCTTGTGGCATGTGTGTTTTAAAGAGCATCATTCCATCTCTAGCATCTATAAAACACAGCATTTGAAACAGACATTCTTATTACTATACCATTTGTACAGATTTGGGATAGTTTTTCGGTACTGCCTTCCATTATCTTGCTTGCTTATATTCATAGTAAATAGTCAGCAATTTTCCTCTGAAGGCTTGGTAAAATATGTATTCACTGCATATATTTGAGTTGCATGACAAGCTGTCTAAGATAGGTGGAGCCTTTCCTGCAAAGTCTTCTAGTAGTAGCTAGAATATTCTAGCATATTCTTATGCTAGTGTCCTTTCCAATATTATTTTTATTTGTGCTAAACGTTTTTTTTCATAATTCTTAAAAGATACCTATTGCTTTATCCAGTTGAGGTAGAAATTAATGATAATTTGTGTTGTATCTATAATAACTTACAGTTCAGGAGAGTATTGTAGACTGAAACACTGAAAAAGGTGTTTTGCTGATTTTATACAGTTGAATCATGAACATGGTGAAAAAGGGAATTGTGAGAGAAAAGTGGAGGTGAAAATTTGAGGCATTTCTAGGATTAGCCCTATTTGACATTCTCAGCATAATAATACTAAAAAGAGACATAATGTAACATGAGACATTGAACATGAGTATTAGTCATTGAAGTGCATTTTTATGTTTTCTATATTTCAGGATTAAAAGGTGGTGGTCCCAGTTGTAGTGGAGGAGGTCCTAATGGTACTTCATTCACTTACACCTTCCATGGAGATCCCCATGCCATGTTTGCAGAGTTCTTCGGTGGACGGAATCCTTTTGATACCTTTTTTGTTCAGAGGAACGGAGATGAGGACATGGATGTTGATGATCCTTTTTCAACTTTTCAAAACTTTGGCAATATTGGTTTTGCTCGTAGTCGTGGAGGACATGAAAACATCCGCAAGAAACAAGATCCTCCAATCATCCATGAGTTGAGGGTATCATTGGAGGAAATTTACACAGGTTGCACCAAGAAAATGAAAATTTCACACAAGCGGCTCAATCCAGATGGGAAAAGCACACGCAGTGAGGACAAGATTTTAACAATAGAAGTAAAACGAGGGTGGAAAGAAGGAACTAAGATCACATTTCCGAAAGAAGGAGACCAAACACCAACCAACATTCCAGCTGATATTGTTTTTGTTCTAAAGGACAAGCCACACAACACTTTTAACAGAGATGGGTCTGATATTGTATACCCAGCTAAGATCAGCCTCCGTGAGGTAAGTTAAAAAAAACCTCTCATTTGAAAAATGGACTAGGTAGTAAAATGTCTGAATTACTGCATTTTGAAATAGATTAAAGTTTAATTCAGATAATCCATATTTAACTGTAAGAATAGACTTGTTGCAACTTTAAATAGCCCCTAAGAGTATATACTCTCAGGATACAGACAGCATTATGGAACACATGCAGGAAGCATGCTTCATATTGCTGTAGTAGCTTGAACAGGAACATTGAAGTATATTGGTATATATGTGGCATTCAGGTTTTTGGCATTTTTTCTTATGAAATCTAATTGAAGTTTAAAGTCTTTGTCAGATGAAAGAAAATGAAATGTTCCCTAATTTTTCTCATTTATAAAAAAGTACTCATTTATGTGGTTTATTTTTATATACAGGCTTTGTGTGGCTGCACTGTGAATATACCAACTTTAGATGGTAGAACCATACCAATGATATTCAAAGATGTCATTAAACCTGGCATGAAGCGAAGAATTCCTGGAGAAGGCCTTCCATTTCCCAAGAATCCAAATCAGCGAGGGGATCTTATTATTGAATTTGATGTAAGATTCCCAGACAGAATTCCACAGTCTTCCAAAAGCGTCCTAGAACAGATCTTGCCAATATAATAAGACTGGCACCGACTGGACTGCACTACCTCTATTATGGAGGATTACAGACTGGAATCAAGATTTCAGGGTCTGTTTTGGCAGTGGGCATGAGAGTAACTTTATGCTACAAAAAGTTTCATTGGAAAAAAAAAAGTATTGCACTGCTAAATGACTTTAGACCCAGACTGCCTTTGCTCATAGCATTTATAACCAGGAGCATTTGCTGAAAGCAACAGGAAAACATCTCAAAAATTTGAATCTGAGTATGGCGACCAGTAATGATTTCTGCATCTATTTGACAAGCCGTAGTCAGGCCATGCCCATGCAGATTTTCATTACAAAAAAAATGAGACTAATATCTAAACTGGACTTCAGAAGTAAACATCTTCAATCTCTTGTCTATGTTGTATTGTGTTGTCTTTGTCTTTTACATTATTTCCTGAAGGGCAATAGGCTATTTTAGTAAATATTCAGATTTCCAGCTTCCTTGATATACCTATGGTACGCCTTAAATAGTACCAAATACTGACATTCTGGAAAGTTGTTTATATAGCCATAAAATAATTTGCCTCTTTCAGAAAGTTGAACGGAATAGGGCTTTTTCTAATACCAGGTAGCTCTTGAACGCATGCAAAAAAATTACAGGGAACCATCTGATCTGATTTACAGACTTGCCAGATATTTTTTTTCTTGTACAGACATATTTATATGTCCTGCTAGAGGAAGTTCTAAAAGAATTGAATGTTATCAAGTCTGTCAAATTTACAGTTGAAAATTCTAATAAAAAGACTTTGGAGTCTTGCTTATTGATATATATGCTTAAAATATTTGTTTTGCTCCTATGATGATTAAAAATTTGGTAAATGCCTAATTAAATGTGATGATTGCTGCAAATTGACAAAACAGCAGATACTTAAAACTGCACATGAATTGTCAATGTTTTCTGTCATGGGAAAAATACATTATGTAATTCTAAACCTTATTTTTCTTAAGGAAATTGTTAAGCACCATTTACTTTGTTGAATAACCAAGGATAAGGAGAAATAATCTTTACTGTAATTAGAATATGGCTGTAGCTATCTAATGAAGAATGCAGATTTTCTGCTGCCAAGTGTTTTGAACAGATTCCACCAGACTCTTTGATCCTTCAGGATTAATTAATGTAGAAAAGCAGTAGAGATGGTTAAGAAATCTAGCCAATTCATCCAAAAATGTTTCATATCCCTATTAGATTATTTGTAATTTAAGACTTGACTGGTTTAGTCAGTCTCAGACAGCTAATGTTCTAATACTAAAAGTGCATCCTCCTTGTCTGTAAGGATTTAATAAATATAAATTCCAAAGTGTCATATTTGATATCAATATCAAAGTAAAACTGTCTCTTCTTTAAGGTAGTATATACACTTTATATAACATGAACATTTTGATATTTAATTGGTTTAATGACAGATTTTTGCTTTGAGAGAAATTAATGAACAAAGGTATGTTGGTCTCCAGCTATAGAATGTACAGCAACAATATACTTCGTTACACAAGTTGTTGGTGAGTTCATCAAGTTGGTGAAGTGCCAGTGTGCATGACATCCTCCTATTTAAGTTTGTACAGTGGAACCTGGGTGGAGACTTGTGAAATACATTTGTCATAGCTTGGGGTGGGCCATAATATTGTTAATAATATAACAATAGCAAGTTTGGTCTAGTGGTTAAGGCACCACACTAAAATGGGTGACTTCTGGTCCCATCTTAGCTATGAAAATTGATCTTTGGCCAGTCACTTGTTTCTCGGCCCAACTCCCCTCCCAGGGTGGTGGTTGTGGGAAAAATAGGAAGATGATGATACGTTGGGATCTGTTTGCTGCCTTGAGTTTATTTGTGGGTGTACAATATTTCAGTGATACATATCATCCTGTAAACAGGTCCTACCCAAAAGTCTTTTCTGCTCTGCCTGACTATTCAGTGAGATAATGATCTAATTTGAATTTGATTCCAGGTTACTATATAGATCATGTAGTTGCTTAGCAACAGGGAAATGTTTTGCGACTGACATTTGTTTTTTGGTCTAGCGTACAGCCATATGGTTTCCTGGTGGTCTTTTCTCAAAATATAAACCAAATCTAATTGTAAATTTTTTAAAAGCCACTATAGTACCTTGCCTAATAGCTTTTGTTTTAGACTAGAAACTGAGCTACAGTAAGGAAGTTTTCTAGCTATTATTTTACACCTACTGGTATTTAGGGTATAACTGTCAAAGAACTTTAAGCTTGTGCTAAATCTGGTTCAGAATTTTTGAGGGCTAGTTTGGTGGGGAGGTATACATGCATCTTAATGATTCATAAACTGGAAAGAAGCTATATAAACAAAACATTTCTACAAGAGCATTTAAAAGCCTAAGTAAATCACTTCGGGCATATCAAAAGAAATACATATTCTTGTAAATGGTGTCAAGAACATACATTTCAACTGTGTATAGACTTGTTTTTATATGGTATGCACACACAGAAGCTGAAGTACCTGAATTACACTGTTGATTTTACTGTATGTACAATGACAACACATGACAGCTATGCAGAAAAAATACTTTGCATATGAGTTGTTATTACAGGAATCATTCCCAATGAAAAAGGGATAAAAGAGTTAGAATTAAATATCTGAAATCAAAGCTGTACAAAATAACAGGTTCCAACAAGTTGTTAGGCTAACTCCAACTCATTTCTAGCACAGTATATGCGCAATTTATTATTCTGCATCCTGAGCAATCTCAGTAGTGAAGGCTATCATTAGTTACTGGCCAAAACATCCTGCCCAATTCAAAGTCCTGGTATTAATCTTTAGAATCTGTAATTTCCTGGATATCAGATTACTGGAAGGGTCACTATTTTTATGTTTCTCTGTTTGGCTACTGAAATCATCTGAAATCTCAGTTCATCAAGTTTAAAAAAATGGCTACTAGGTAGAGCTTTTCAATGGTACTTAACAGAGGTTTTTTTGTCCCTTCAGAGAGACTTACTGGCAGTTCAGGCCGAATGAAAATTTTCATTTTCCCAAGATTTTTAGCATCTAAATATTGAAAATATTAGTTTTCTGTTACTCGTTTTTAGAAATAAAATTGTATGTTTATATTGTGATTCTTTTTGTACTTGGAAAGCTAAGCAAATGTGTGCTATGTTATGATGCAGTAAAGCGAACAACTCAGTGCCCCTGGCTTAGTCATGGCAAACAATGCAGCAATATGTGATAATGATCAATGTTTAACATTATTTGTAGTCCTCGACATAAGACCACAATGGAGTCCAAAATGCCTACTGCTAAGCAAGGCAGTTAAGTGAGTTTTGCCCCATTTTATGACCTTTTTGCCACAGTTAAGTGAATCACTACAATTAAGTGATCAAGGTTGACAGCCTTCCAGTCTTCCGAGATTGGTAAAATGAGGACCCAGATTGTTGGGGGGCAATATGCTGACTGTAGACCGCTGTAAAGCACTATGAAGCAGTATATAAGAGTTAAGTGCTATTGCTATCATGAGGTTGTTAAGCAAACTTGGATTTCCCCATTAACTTTATGTGTCGTAAGTCTGCTGGGAAGGTTACAAATGGTGATCACATAATCCTGGGACAGTGCAACTGTCAAATAGATGCCAATTGCCCCAAATGCCCAAATTTTGATCATGACAATGAAGATGTTGCAAAGCATAAGCAGAGGTGGTATTCAGCAGATTCTGACCAGTTCTGGAGAACCGGTAGCAGAAATTTTGAGTAGTTCCGAGAACCGGCAAATACCACCTCTGACTGGAGATTTTACAGTCCCCTTCCCCTGCCACACCCACCAAGCCATGCCCACAGAACCGGTAGTAAAAAAAATTGAATCACACCACTGGATAGGTGAAAAATCATAAGGCATTTTTTTCAATAGCATTGTAACTTTGAACAGTCACTAAATATATGGTTATAAATTCAGGACTACCTGTATGATATTGATATAAACGAGTTGGTATAAAATCATATGTCTATACAAGGAGTATTCCAAAATGTAACCTACTACAGTACATGAAGTAGATCAATAGCAATATAGATGTCTAGATATATAATTTCTTGTATATATACAACTGAATATGAATATTATAGCAGGCTAAAACCTTAAATGTGGAATTTCCCATGTTGCATTCAATTCATTTTAAATAAAAATGACTGATTTCTTGTATATATACAACTGAATATGAATATTTAGGTACTCAATCAAATGATATGTTCCAACTGAAGTGTAAACCAAACCAGGAATAACCTTTACATGGTATAAAATTGTGCATGACATATTTCTGCAAATTTTAATGCATACTTATTGATGTGCCATTGTTTACAGATTAAAAAAACAGAATATAGCAGATGCAACGATTGCACATCCTTTCTAACCAGTTTTTTTGAAGCATTTCCTTTGCTTGAAATAATAGTTTCCAAACATTTCCTGTAGTCATGTTAAATCTTGTTTTATTTATTTTATTTGAAAACGTGAAGATCAAAGCACATTTGTGCTAGAACTGCAAATAGTCAGATCTATGAAACAACCCAAAGATCACTGGAAATGACCTGTTTAAAAATTTACCTAAAGAAGAATAGTTATCCACACATCCGCAGCACATAGTTGCTTATATACTTACAATCAATTGTAAGAAAACTAATATATATATATATATAAAATCAAGATCAACCTGAAACATTTTGAATCAAAGTCCTTTGCATTGAGGAAACAAGTTGAACTGTAAGTGGCAATCACCAAGATACTTTTGGAGAAAAAGAAATAAATATTTGAATAAAAATTACCTTGCCAACATTTAAGAATGGAGGTGGCTCTATTATGTTTTGGGTTATGTGGTAGCCAGTGATGCAGGATGAATTATACAGGGAGAATGGGTTCAATATAGAAGCCCCACAATAATTGAAGAAAACAGCTTTCAGTATCCATAACATACAACCACAAAGGGAAGAGGAAATGCGGCAGCACAACTGCAGACAAATGGCAAGGAGGTGTTGCAGCATGAAACAACGGCAGAAGAAAGTGTAAACTCAGTGGGGCAGAAAGTGGGCAGGGGTGCTTTGATCTCATATTCCATAGTAAGCTCTTCAGGAGAAAAGATGGCAGAAGCAATTTATAGGAGTGACTTGTGATCTTTCCAACTGGCTTCCCCATTGACTTTGCTTGTGGGATGCCAGCAGAGAAGGTTGCAAATGATGATCGCATGACCACAGGAGGCAGCAACCACTGTAAGCACAACCTGGTGCCCAAACTGCAATCACTCAAGTGTGGTACTGCAACAATTGGAAGTGTTGTGGTTCGCCAGCAGCCTGTGCAGACGGTAACAGAATCGGACAGTGGGGAAGAATGGGGACCAGTCGGAGTCTGGAGAGGACTCAGACGAGGGTCTTGTGTCCGATGCAGAGATGGGACTGGGACCATCTGGGAGTGGGTGCTGCCTCCAGAGCCTCTGGAGTCTGGCAGCAGTGAGGCAGAGGAACCAGGGAAGCCTGTTCCCAGTGGGCATGTGCACAGAGCTGCTAGAAGGCGAGAACAGTTGAAACAAAAGGGGTGACTTCAGAGTAAGGATGGGAGGTGATTGCCCCTCCCATAAGGTATAAAGGACAGGCAAAGATGATGAAACCTTTGCAGGAAGCAAAGTAATTCAGTTCAGATTCGTTCTTGCAGCTCTTTGTACTTTGATTGGTCCATTAGACACTTCTGTTATTGGCAGCACTTCACAGGGAAGAAAGGGGTGTTTATCTTGTGGAACTTTTTGAAAGTCATTACCGGCTGGGAATGAAAATAATTCCCAGCATTGCAATAAACAAGACTTGTTTTTAAAATAAACATGTGCATAATTACGGTCTCGGAAGCCTTGGTCAGAACAGGAAGGACCAGAGCAGAGGTGGTATTCAGCAGGTTCTGACCAGTTCTGGAGAACCGGTATCGGAAATTTAGAGTAATTCAGAGAACCGGCAAATACCACCTCTGACTGGCCCCACCCCCATCTATTGTCTGCCTCCCGAGTCCCAGCTGATCGGCTGGGTCTTTTTTTTGTTGCCGTGTATAGAACAGAGCTGGAAAGCAGGTTAGTGGGGCGGGGTGGGAGGGGATGGGATTTTGTAGTAACCTTCCCCCAGGAGTGGGGAGGGAATGGGGATTTTGCAGTATCCTTCCCCTGCCACGCCCATGAAGCCACACCCAGCAAGCCACACCAGGCCCAAGCCACACCCATAGAACCAGTAGTAAAAAAAATGAATCCCACCACTGGACCAGAGGTATCATTCATTTCATGCCATCACAACATTGAGTGTTGCTGTACAGATGGTTGTTATATCAAGAACTATCTGTACCTCCACAATGGAATAAAAATAAGAGCAAAGCTCATGGAATTATGTTGGAACAAATGCCGTCTCACTAGCCAAATGAACCAATGTTGTTGTCAAACCAATTTCACTCTTCAACCTAACCTAGTTTAGCAAATACAAATTTAAGAAAAGAGGCTGAGAGATGCACAGTATATCCTGAAATTCTTGGAAAAAATAATGGAACCTACGTATTCATAGAAACTATGTATTGTTAAGGAACCTATTTCCAAGACAGTGTTCCTATGCTTGCAAGTCAGTCCTAATCTCAGGTGCGATTGACCAGGTCCATCATGAAAGGTTCAATTAAACTAATTTATTTCTAAAAGCCTATGCATAGGGATCTTCTCAAGTCACACTGGTCATCTGCCTAGAGTTAGCTAAAGGCCAATGGCACTCAAGGGGAGTTAGACTTAGTTCTCTTGTGGCTATGTAGGGATTCTAGACTGAGCTCCCTTTTCGCTCCACCCTCTAGTTCCTCCCTTCTCCTACACCTATTTAGGTTTAAGGATACATTGATTTAACTTGGTTTTGATTTACCTCCCCAAATCTACCACCAGTTGGGACCTTGACATGTCCATTCCACAAGGTAGACCAGAGTAGAAAGCCAAGTCATACATGTTAGTACTAATTTTGTTTTGAAAGATTAGAACATAGAAACTTGCAACTCTGAATACGCTTTCTTCCCCCCCTTCCGGTATCTTCATATGAACTTGGGAGGGACATCTCCCAGATGCTTTCTCAAATTACAGTACAGTACATTCCTGTCCAGGACTCAGATTTCTTATACCTGATTGTTGTCTTGGTTGCGGCTCTTTCTCTTGTTCCCCAACGTTATTCTTTCTGTCCATTACACATATGTATTTCTTCATTTAAAGTGTTTTTATTCTGCTCTTCAGTTCAATAAAGTTGCCCATTGATAAGAACCCTGCTCAAGGCCAACTCCGAGAGATGTGGAAAACTTTGGTTATAAATATTTGGTTACCCTCAGAACTTGAGTTAAACTAGGCAATGAACATATATATAGTATTTTGCATGTTAAATGAGTACTGGGGTTTTTTTTCCACTGGAGTGTTTATATTTGTCGTGTTTTTATATTATTTTCTCGTTATTTTGTAAACTGTCCAGAATCTAGCAGATAGGGTGGCCAATGTATTGAATAATAATAAAAAAAAGGGAAGAGGGAAATGTGTGATGCTTCCTATGCTATGTTCTGCATCATGAGAGCTCCTAAAAACACCAGCTTCACGGGCCAAATCTGGCTCTTACTGAAAATGAAATTGCTGCATCTTTCCTGCTCCTCCACAGCCCTCTCCCGATAAGCACCAGGTACCGACCGACAAGGCGTCCTCCTTTGGCTACCTGGTTTTCCTCGGCTCGCCTTTCTGCTTTGTCATTAGTGCTCCGTGTGGCTGTAGCGACCGAATTGGCCAGCGGAAGGCGACGCAAGCACAAACGCAAAGTGGACGTCGTGATGATGTTTCCTAGGGCGAGACCCATTACCCCCTAATGGTTTTCCCAGATAGTACTTTCCGTCGCCCCCTTTTCCAAGGTGGTACATCCCATTCTCCGTTCCACGCCTTAATCCGCTCCATTCACAGCACCTTTGACGAAGGGGTGGGAAAGAGGCTGGAGGAGGGAAGTTGCCATAAAGCCCAGGAATGTTCCGGCTAAAGAGAGCAAGCTCGGTGATTAGCCAGGAAAAAAGCGATGCGCTCTTCAATTGGTTGGGAGGCGGTGTTTTAGATCCCGCCCTCTCTTGAGGGACAGGCAGGCGGTGTCGGGCTGTAGTTCGGCTGAGGGACGGGCCCGGAGAAGAAACGGACGGGGGGTAAGGAAAAGGGGGAAGGGAGGCGGATGGTTTCACGGAGAACTTCGAGAGCGGGTGGGGCTTCGGGCACGAAAGGAGGCTTTGGTGGGGCCAAAAGCCGGGGGAAGGAACCGGGCGTCCGAGCATCCTTTGCTCTTTCTCTAACCTCCCTACCTTCCCCCCCTCCCACACCAAGCAAGCTTCCTGCGTGTTTGCACATGTCGAAAACCCGGCTGGGGTTGCTTGGATACACAATCCGATGAGGTGCGATTTGCCCGCGAGCAAATCTTGTTGGGACAACTGTCAGTTGAGGCGAGAGGAATTGGAGATCCCACTGAATGGAAGTTGTAGATTGTGTCGTTTTCCTGCGCTTTTAAGTTTCTTTTTTCTCACGCTTTTAAAGGGGGGGAAGGGAGTCATGGATATGGATAAAATAAAGTGAGCGCCCTTGGTGTAACTTCTGAGCAGATGTTATGGCCCTCGGATTACAGGCTGTGGATCAAGTTAAATCAAGAGGAGGGGGGGGACGAATCTTAATTAGTGGCTGCTTTAAATACCCACATTCAAAATGTAGGGAATTGGGTCTGTTTAGGTCTTGCTGTTGTTCCTCGTACTTGTGGGGTAAAAGAATGTACTGGCAAGTTACCTCTCTGTTTATCATTGAAAAGGAAGATTAGTTTTATGATTGACCTTCGTTTTCCTTTAATTGTGGCGTAAGTATAGAGGTAACTTGGTAGCTACACCCAAACGCTGACTAGCAGAGGAAACCGACTTTCCTGTCTTTCCTAAGAAACTCTGAACAGAAAACCAAACATAGTATGATTTGGGTTCATTTTTTCTCATGTTCTGCACAGCTTTCCAAGCCGTTGAACGTTTCCATTTCTCTTACTTATGGGTTATCCTTCTTTCACTGAATTCTGATTAGATTTGTAACTGAATTGCTGAGCATAACAAGGATTCCCCCTTTCTTATAATTATGCTGAAGTTGAATAATGCATATAGCCTAGTAGCCATTAACCAGTAGTCCATGCTTTTAGTTTACATTTCATTTTGGATGTATGCTAAAGTGAGTTAACATTTATTTAGATAAGGTAATAGCTACATAGTTGTGACTTCAGATTTCCATATCATTTGGCCAGTATCTTGCATCAACCCAATGGTGGTCAGATCCAGCCTGTAGACAAAACTGCACATTAGCTGGGGATTCTTGGTGATTGATTCTTGTGATTCCATGTTTTCAAACTCTGCCTGTAGACTGTAGAGGGATATGTCGGTCTCTCAGAATCGTTTTGGACTGGAGCAGGATGTAAGTCTTAGTAAGTAAATAAATATATGAATAAATAGAAACTAACAATTGAATATAAAAGGATTGGCCTACAATCTTGAACAATCACTTAGCTTTTAAATACCAAGTTCATTATCTGCTTGCCAGAAAATCATGCAACTGTCTAACATTATTTCTGGAAGATTTCCAATAAAGACTTTGATAAGGCTTTCAGTAGTTAAGGGGTAACCTTTGCAGCATTCTGCCAAGTGCTTCATTTTTTTCTTCTCATCAGTTTTTAATCAAATCTTTAATGTTCTTTTCTATTTGTCATCATTCCAAATTCTTTGAAATTTTCAAGGCTTTGAAGGCAGCAGAATATTTATCACAGATGTATCAATATAACATTAATAACATTCTAATGTGAATTTTTTTATAGCATATATTGTATGCTATATAGTTTTTATAGCATATATTATAGCTATAATGCTCCTAATGAGCTCTCTGTGCTATGCAAATGTGTAAAGATGGCCCATCTTTTTGCTATTTTCCCATGCAGTGTCTATTTGCTTGTCATGAGGAGGTCATTCAACATTAGTCCCCGAGTCAAAGAAGCATAGCTACTCTAGCAAGGATACTGTGTGTTATCTTTTCTCTGATAATTCAGGGAGCAACAGTTTAGCATCAGCTCAGTTGAGATTTAGCCATCATTTTTAATGTTTGTTTTTAAGTAAAATAAAAATAGCTGAAATTCTGAAATGTTTCTTTCCTAATTTGCATCATAATATGTTGGCATAGTTAAGACCTTTGCTCACATATGACCCAGGATAAGTCACAGCCATAATGTTCTTATCGCATTAGAGAGCATAACAAGGCTAACTAGGCTGCAGCTCTCTGATAAGTTCAATGGTAATTATAGAAGAGACTGAATATAATAGAAAAGGTTTTTTGTATTTCCTTAAATATTCTACCTAAATAGCTTAAATATTACTATTTTTTATTTTGTTCTTAATGCATAGAAGTTAATTTGTATAATAATATATTCTTCTAATATTAATGCATACTACAATTCCTGCATATTAATAAGAAATGGTAGTTTTTCTACTTTGTGTTTATTAATGTGCATATTCATATAAATATGCATTTATATTGGTGCAGTTTTATTAAACTTCGTTATTTTTCTTTATTCCTTGAGGGTTAATTAAAATATTAAGTCCTAAAGGAGTCACCTTGATTATAAAATCTAAATGTTAGTAGTAATAGTTTCCCAGGCTTATTGTCCTGGGTGACTTCAACCTGCCCTCCCTGGGAGTGGCGTCTGGATTGGCTTGGGAGTTCTTGGCATCCATGATAGCCATGGACCTGACCCAGGTGATTCAGGGACCCACCCATGAGGGGGGGAACACGCTCGACCTGGTTTTTATCTCGGGGCAGTGGTGTAGTGATCTGGGGGGTGGATCTCCAGTTACTCTACCCCTATCGTGGACAGATCACTATCTCCTGAGGCTGGTCTTCCAATTGGCTGCTCCTCGCTGCTGGGATGAGGAGCCGATACGATGGTTCCGCCCCAGGCGCCTGATGGACCCGGAGAGGTTTCAGACGGCCCTGGGGTTCTTGCCCACCTCCCTTGACCACAGCCCGGTCGAGACCTTGGTGGCCGCCTGGCAACAGGCGGCCTCGGCAGCACTCGACCGGGTTGTCCCCTTGCGGCCTCTCCCTCGCCACAGACCTCGTTTAGCTCCTTGGTTTTCGGAGGAGCTTCGGGGGATGAAGCGGCGGAGGAGATGCCTGGAGAGCAGGTGGAGGACCAGTCGTTCCGAGTCTGACCGTGTCCAGCTAAGAGCCTATATTAGGGCTTACCTGGAAGCGATTAGAGCAGCGAGATGTGCTTACTTCTCCGCTCTGATCCGCAGATGATCGCCCTGCGGCCCTGTTTAGGGTCACTGCTCCCTCCTGCATTTGGAGGAGAGGGGGACCTTTGCGGGCAGAGCAGAGGAATTTAGTTTACATCTGGCGGATAAGATCGCTTAGATTCGGGCCGGCTTGGACTCCGATTGGCAGGGTTTGGATGATGGAGTGGCGACGAGTCTTGTGGATCCTATCTGGGTTGAGTTTGACGCTGTCTCCCTGGATGAAGTGGACAGGATCATGCGGAGGCTGTCTTCCACCATGTGTTTATTGGACCCGTGTCCTTCCTGGTTGGTTTATGCCTCCAGGGAGGTTACATGCGGTTGGCTCCAGGCAGTTGTCAACGCCTCTTTGAGTGAGGTTTTTTTTTCTGCCGCCTTGAAAGAGGCGGTGGTGAGACCCCTCCACCGTTTTGAACAACTATCGCCCAGTCTCCAACCTTCGCTTTTTAGCGAAGGTTGTTGAGAGCGTGGTGGTTCAACAGCTTCCGCTGTTCCTGGAGGAAACTGATTATCTCGACCTGTACCAATCGGGTTTCAGGCCCGAACACAGCACCGAGACAGCATTGGTCGCACTGGTGGATGATCTCTGGAGGGCTCGGGACAGGGGTTTTTCCTCTGTCCTGGTCCTTTTAGATCTCTCAGTGGCTTTCGATACCATCGACCATGGTATCCTTCTGCGGCGGCTCAGGGGGTTGGGAGTGGGGGGCACCGTTTTGCGGTGGTTCTCCTACCTCTCAGGCCGCTCGCAGTCGGTGTTGGCAGGAGAGCAGAGATCGTCCCCAAGGCCCCTCACTTGTGGGGTGCCACAGGGGTCTGTTCTCTCACCTCTCCTGTTTAATATCTACATGAAACTGCTGGGTGAGATCATCCAAGGTTTCGGGGTGAGGTATCATCAATATGCAGATGATACCCAGTTGTATATCTCCACCCCAGACCAGATCAGTGATGCTGTCTTGGTGATGTCCCGATGCCTGGAGGCGGTGCAGGCCTGGATGGGGAGTAACAGACTCCAGCTTAACCTGGCCAAGACTGAGTGGCTGTTCTTACCGGCATCTCGGTGTTCAGTGGATGTGCCATCTTTGGTCATGGGGGGGAGGTGTTACCCCCCGTGGATAGGGCGAGGAATCTGGGTGTCCTCCTGGATGCACAGCTCAATCTGGAGGAGCAAGTGGGAGCTGTGGCCAGGGGGGCCTTTGCCCAGGTTCGGCTGGTTCGCCAGCTCCGCCCTTACCTGAACCGAGATGCCCTTCGAACGGTCACCCATGCGCTCGTCACTTCCAGAATCGACTACTGCAATGCTCTCTACATGGGGCTACCCTTGCGGATTACTCGGAGGTTGCAGCTGGTGCAGAATGCGCCGCGGGCTGTGATGGGGGTATCCTGATACTCCCATGTTACACCCTCCTCGCGACTTGCATTGGCTGCGGTTGCCTTCGGGTTTCCTTCAAGGTGTTAGTAACAACTTATAAAGCCCTAAATGGCTTGGGTCCAGGGTACTTGCGGGAACACCTCCTGCCAGCATCACATTCCGATCGCCCCGTGCGCTCCCACAGGAGTGGCCTCCTGGGAATACCATCGGTCAGGCATTGTCGGCTGGCGGTTCCCAGGGCTAGGGCCTTTTCTGTGGGTGCGCCCGCCCTATGGAATCAGCTCTCTGTGGATCTCCGTTTGGCCCCTGATCTCCGCTCCTTTCGTCGAGACCTAAAGACTTGGCTGTTTCAGCAGGCCGGCCTGGATTGACCTGGGGGCGGGTTTGTTTTAATATTACTGTTTACTACTGTAATTTTAACTCTTTTAATGTTTCTTGTATTTATAGACTTGTTCTTTATTTAATATCTTTTTATTGTAAATATATTTCTTTTTATATGTTTGCCGCCCTGAGTCCTTTGGGAGAAGGGTGGCATACAAGTCTAATAAAATAATAATAATAATAATAATAATAATAATAATAATAATAATAATTGCAACAGCTGGTAAAGTTACCAAGTTTTTAAAATAAGGATGATAAAATAACATATTTCAAAGGGAATATATGTTCAATAACTTAAAAGGTACTCCTAACCTGGAAGGAAAGGCTCTTGAATTTAGTGAGACATCTCCATGTAAATAAGATGTAGGAATAGAATGCTGGGGATATACAAAAACCAAAGATATCTATCACTAATAGATGGAGATGGCAACAGAATGAATGTTTTAACATCAAATTGGGTTGAGAAATGCATATTGAAGCAGAGTGTTTTTAAAAGAAGGAAATAAAAATTTTACTTAATATCTAGAATATGCATTACCTGTAAAAAATGGTGGTGTAGGATGTTATCTCACAGCCATCTCTATTACAGATTTTAAGCAGGGGTTTGGCAAACATCCTTTCAGTTGTTAATATGGGTAAGGTAATCCTATTTCAGATGGATTTGCCAGATGGATCTATTTGAAGCTTTCATTTATTCAGAACTTAGCATTTGAATACTTATCCTAATTCATTACAGGTAAATTTCTTCAGTATGGAATGTCAACAAGTCTGAGTGAACAGCTTTACAAGAAGTTCATGAAACAGTTCTTGATTTCTTTCATTTCTCAAAATTACATCTGCTTCAGGCAGCCCAGATCTTGAAATTCAGGACTGTTGTACAGAAGTTGAAGGCTGGAAGTGTTAATGTCTGCATTAGGGGGGGATATATCAACACTCTATGTCTGCTGTCTGCACCAATTAATTTACCATTTTTGGAAATGTGGCAAGAAAAGTATTCAGAGTTAATTTTAAAATGCATAAATTCCTGTAGTTCTGTTGGATTCATTTGGGAATCTGGATGTTGTTTTGAGCAGTTTTCAGAAATGGAAGCAAAGAACTAAATTTGGAGAGAGGATCTTGGATAAAATGGGGTTTAAGATAAGAACTTGGTTTGTGTGCCTGAGTTTAAGAAAGCAACCAAGGAGGCTGTAAATACAAAACACTATAATTATATCTAGGACCTGAAAATGGTTGGATGTATTATAGTATAGTCGTGGAACATGCAATATGAAATGAGACCAAATTTTGTTGGATAATGGTGATGTTATTTTTAGGTAAAAAGGCAGTGCTTAGATTGTGGAGTGCTTTGCCTTATAACTTGGCTGGGTTCTTTATGTGGAGCATAGTTTGGCTATGTTTCCTGCTGTCCCAGTCCCACCCTCTAAGGAACTCCCTGAAGCCAGTTTATCTGCTTTGAATCAACTTGCAAAGGTATTCTCCACCCTGATTAGAGAATAAAGAGATTGGAAGCTTTTCTCGGGAATGGAGCCTACTGTGGCACTTGCAATTCTCACTATTGGGGGGCACAAAGCTTGCAGCTGTGCTGGTTTTTGTGTCCTGGTAATTTCTCAACAACTGTAACCGCCTTCTAAGGAAGGAGTCATATATTTGGAACAAAGATGTGGTTTGCCTCGATTATGGTTGACTTTGATTCTACAGTATACTAACATATAATTTGTTTTCTATTTACAACTGCCAACACAAAACTTTGACTGTCTCTGACATTGTTTTAAACATTGTTTTATTATATCTGGTGGTAGTTACTTACAAGCTGTCCCTGTGGGGGTTTTTTTAGTGGATCTTTTCTCAACTAAAGGGAAGAATTCTGTAGTCCTCAATTATTCCTTAGGATTTTTTGTAAAGCATTCATTAAAGGAATCCCTTGAAATCAGGGAATGCTGGAAAACATGTTTTAGAAACTTCTATTATGAGGATGAGAGTGAAATAACAAAGAATGAAATAAAAATGAATGCTCTAAAAGTGTTAAGAAAAGTGTTACAGGGGTTAAACAGAACTATGTGAAGTCTCCTTAACTATTTAATGCATTAATGGATAAGCCTTTAAGGAAAGTTTATGATGATATTAGAGGGGTGCTGGTTGAGGCTGTGAATGAGCATGTACTTTTGTATGCAGAAGAAAAGTTTTGGCTGAGAACTCAAGTTATTTGCAGCAACTGTCATCTTGTAAGTTCCAATGAGGAATAGAAATATACACCTGAAAATCAGTATATCAAAATCAAGGTAATCGTGTCTGAAAGGAAGCCTCTCTGAAAAAATGCAAATTATACCTAAATGGTAGAACTAAAACAAATAGATTAATTTGTGTGCCCTGTGTAAGACATGCAAATACTGGTTGAAGGATCGTGGAAGTATGTGATCTGTTGTGAGGAATGAATGCTTGTCAGGGAAGAAAAGCATCTGTCTCTGGGAATGTGCCCTTGGTCTCTTTACTGTGTAGAAGTGAAAGTTGGGTATTCAGAAAAAAACATACAGCATTACTAAACTGAATGTGGGGCGGAATGTGTGTAAATTTAGAAGAGATGGGGTCAAGAATGAATGAGGGATGAAAGAATGAATGTGGACTGAATACAAAAGTGGGTGGCTAAAAAGGAAGAAGTGGTTTGAAGTAGTCATACAAAGAGATTGAATAGCATTGGGTTACAAAAATAGATGGTGGAAAAAAAGAAAGGTGTATGGGGTGCATGAGAAGAGTTGCACAAGTTGGGAAGGACATGGAAGGAGCCTGGGGATGGTTTGGAGCGCATGAGAGGCATCATGCAGGTCAGGGTTAGTGTGCGGAGCAGGGGGAGCAGCACAGATCAGAAAGAATGCATGAATGTGCCCAAGAGGTGCTGCACTGTTTGAGAAAAATATGTGGGGGGCTGATATAGGTTAGTGAAGGTGTGGGGGCACAAGGGTTCCTATGCCGATCAGGAAAGATGGGTAGTGGTGCGCAAGAGGTGCCACATGGGTCAGGGAAGGTGCCATGAGGATGGCATGGGATGGGGAACAGTGAGACAGGAGGCATGCGCAGAGGGGGGGGCTTTTGTAGAAGGACCAATATACTTCATGGTTTAAGTGAGCTTTAGATTGTTATACTGTTAAACACTTGATATGATCAGAAGTAGGGATCCAGCATCTAGCCGTTATAATTCATCTCTGCACTTTTGTAACATGATGAAGTTCAGGTGTTGGGAAAAATCCATTTCCTGTTGACGTAATTCCGTGTTATACTCTTCATTCCTTCTTCAAAACATACTCAGATCTCCTTTCATGAGCATTTTACTAATCAAGAAATCTTTAAGTCAAGTCGCAGTTATACATTTAAAATAGAAATGTAGTTCTTCATCATCTGAACTTAGCTATAATTCTCATATACAAGTACTCCTCGACTGGCAACTGTAATGAAGCCTGCCCATGACAGTCGTAAAGTGGATCACCCACATGATCGATTTGATTTTACAACTTTCTTTGCAAACCCATTGTTCACTATGGACTACTTTTGCCCAAAAACCAGAAGTAAATGCCACTTTTTTGGCAAAAATGTTTTAAAGTACAGTCACCTGACTTTGGGACACTGCAAACAACCCTCAGTGCAGGCCTGCTGCTGAGCACCCAAAATGCAGTCACATGACCGTGGGGAGGGACAGCTGTCAGAATTTCAGAACTGGGTTGTAAGTAGCCTGGGGGAGCTCTCTTGTAATTTTGAATGGTCCACTAAGCATTATAAGTTGAAGGCTACTTATACGCTGTTCATGGCAATACACTTTGAATTTTTGCCTGAGTAGAAAGGTGGGGCAAATAAATAAAATGTAATGTTACCAAATTTTCTTCAATCATACAGTTCACTCTAAACTGAATTTCAAAGTACATCCATTCCTAATTTAGTGACCAAATTTCTTTTCATTGAGCAGGTCATTAAGCAAAATGGTCGCTAAATGAACACACAAAGACAGTACGAAGGTTAGTGGTTTCCGCCATCTCATTTAGATAAAGTTCTCTATACAGTTATTATTATTATTATTTATTGGACTTGTATGCCGCCCCATCTCCGAAGACTTGGGGCGGCTCACAACTAAAGCCAGACTGCAACGATAAATCATTTTAAAAAGAATTAAATAGACGCAAGCCCAATAATTATAACATTCAATTAAAATTAAATTTAAAAATCCCCCCCCCAAGGAGGGGTCACAGCCCGGGTTGGTCAAACAACCAGGTCTTCAAGTCATGGCGTAAGGTGCGGAGGTCAGGGGCCAGACAGAGCCCCAGGGGTAGTTGGTTCCACAGGGCGGGAACCGCCACAGAGTAGGCTTGGCCCCAGGGCACCGCCAGGCGACATTGACTTGCCGACGGGACCCCCTGCCTGTGTGCTCGCACAGGGCGGTTGGCACTTGATATCGGCTGGAGACGCTCCCGTAGATATCCCAGACCCATGTCTTATAGGACTTTGAATGTTAATACTAGAACCTTGAATCTCACCTGGAGTGCAACCGGCAACCAATGCAGGTTGCGCAGGAGGGGTGTAACATGGGAGAATCGGGAAACTCCCATCACCACCAAGGCCGCGATTCTGCACCAGCTGCAATCTCCAGATGGTATGCAAGGGCAGTCCTAGATAGAGAGCGATGCAGTAGTCAAGTCGGGAAGTAACAAGAGCATGAGTGACTGTACGCAGGGCATCTCGGTCCAGAAACGGGCGCAGCTGGCGAACCAGACGAACCTGAGCAAAGGCCCCCCTGGCCACGGCCCCCACCTGTTCCTCCAACCGGAGCTGCGCATCCAGGAGGACCCCCAGGTTCCGTGCCCTATCCACAGGGGGCAACACCTCTCCCCCTATGGTCAACGATGGACACTCCTGACTGGACCGAGATGCCAGTATGTACAGCCACTCAGTCTTGGCCGGGTTGAGTCGAAGCATGTTTCCGTCCATCCAAATCCACACCGCATCCAGACAACGGGTCATCACAGAGAGGGCATCGCTGACCTGGTTTGAGGTGGAGATATATAACTGGGTATCATCAGCATACTGGTGATACCTCACCCCAAAGCCACGGATGATCTCATCCAACGGTTTCATGTAGATGTTAAACAAGAGGGGCGAGAGGACCGACCCCGAGGGACCCCACAAGTGAGAGCCCTCGGGGCCGACCTCTGCCCCCCGCCAACAATTAACGCCCGAGAGGTAGGAGGAGAACCACTGCAGAACAGTGCCTCCCACTCCCAAGTCCCTGAGGCGCCGCAAAAGGATACCATGGTCAATGGTATCGAAAGCCGCTGAGAGATCTAACAGGACTAGGACAGAGGAAAAACCCCTGTCCCGAGCCCTCCAGAGATCATCCATCAGTGCAACCAATGCCGTCTCCGTGCTGTACCTGGGCCGGAAACCCGATTGGTACGGATCCAGGTAGTCCGCTTCATCCAGGAAAAGCGGAAACTGCTGAGCCACCACACTCTCAACAACCTTCGCCAGGAAGCGAAGGTTGGAGACTAGACGAAAGTTGTCTAACACGGTCGGGTCCAGGGCAGGCTTCTTCAGGAGGGGCCTCACCACCGCCTCTTTCAAGGCGGAGGGAAAGACACCCTCCCTTAACAAAGTGTTGACCACTGCCTGGAGCCAGCCGCAGGTGACCTCCCTGGAGGCATATACCAACCAGGAGGGGCACGGGTCCAACAAACATGTGGTAGAGCTCATACGCTGCATAATCCTGTCCACTTCATCCTCGGAGACAGGATCAAACTCAGCCCAGATCACATTGGCCAGACTACTTGCACCCCGATCATCAGTCCACTGCAAATTAGTGCTCAACCCACTCTGAATCCGAGCGATCTTATCTGACAGATATTGACCAAATTCCTCAGCCCTACCCTGCAGCGGGTCCACCGTCTCCCCCGGACGTAGGAGAGAGCGGATGACCCTAAACAGGGCGGCTGGGCGTTATCTGCAGACGCTATGAGAGCGGAGAGATAAGACCACCTCGCCGCTCTCATAGCTACCAGGTAAGTCCTAATATGGGCTCTTAACTGGGCTCGATCGGAGTCGGAGAGGGTGGACCTCTACCTGCTCTCCAAGCCCCTTCGATGGCGTTTTATCTCCCGGAACTCCTCGGTATACCAAGGAGCCATCCGGGATCCACGACATGTAAGGGGACGCATGGGGACAACTCTGTCAAGGGCATCCGCAGCAGCCCATTGCCAGGCGGCCGCCAGGTCCTCGGCAGAGTTGTGGACGAGGGAAGTGAGAAGAAACCCCAGCTCTGCTTGTCATTGCAACTCGTACAATGAAATCAAACACCATCTTCAGTGCACATCATGACCATGAAAATAAACACAAACACACATCCTTCACACTCCATACACTGAACCGAAAACCCCTGACACCGCACCAACACTGCACTATACAGTAGAATTCAAAAGAGCTACTGCTCTGGGATAGAAGCTGTTTTTCAGCTTATTTGTGTTTGTTTTTAATATTCTGTACCGTCTGCCAGATGGTAATAGTTCAAAAAAAAGGGTGCCCAGGATGAGATGGATCTTTGACAGTTTTTGACAAAAAAATTTGCACTTTTCTGGAAGAAAGTTTTTGAGGAAGTTAGAATAGTCACTTAAACAAGCATAATCTATTCGAGATTTGGGATTGTCACATATTTTCAATGAAGTAAAAAAGAATTTACTCTATTTTTATTCTCAGGTACTAATTAAATACTCAGAAATTCTTAAATGGTTTATCATTGGACAGCTGCTGTACTTTTATATTTTTTGTATTGCTTTTCTGGAAAAAGTCACAAATTTGAAAAAGATGAATCCCATTTTTATTACATCTTGAAAGATGTGGGCTTTGTTAATAATAGCTGTAACTTTGACAGCGATATATGAGAATTATAACTGAATTGTGAGATTTTTTTTTAGTTTATTTTATTGTCATTGCACCTTGTACAACAAAATCAAACACCATCTTCAGTGCACATCATGACCATGAAAATAAATACACACATCCTTCACACTCCACACATTGAACCGAAAACCAACACCGCACCAACACTGTACAGTGTTCTATACAGTAGAATTCAAAAGAGCTATTGCCCTTTTATAGATAGAAGCTGTTTTTCAGCCTATTTGTGTTTGTATTATTCTGTACCGTCTGCCAGATGGTAATGGTTCAAAAAAAGGGTGTCCAGGATGAGATGGATCTTTGACAATGTTTTGAACTTTCTTAAGGCAATGGGAGCTATAAAGCTCTTCCAGAGAGAGGAGAGGGCAACCAATGATCTTCTGGGCAATGAGGTTAACCCTCTGGAGTGCTTTCCTGTCTCCCACTGTGCAATTGGCAAACCATACAGAGATGCAGTAAGTTATGATACTCTCTATGGTGCAGCGGTAGAAGGTCACCAGCAGTTTTTCATTCAGTTGTTGTTTTCTGAGAAGTCTCAGGTAGTATAATCTCTGCTGGGCCCTTTTTGACCAGTGCTGCAATGTGAGCACCCCAGGTCAGGTTCTCTTTTATGGTAACACCCAAAAACTTAAAACTGGTCATTTACTCCACTCGGTCTCCATTGATAAGCAAGGGCTGGATGTCTGATCTGTTCCTTCTATAGTCCACTATAAGCTGCTTGGTCTAATTGGTGTTGAGGACCAAGTTATTGTCTCCACACCATGAAAGCAACCGGTCCACCTCATCTCGGTAGGCAGATTCATCCCCTCTGGAGATGTTCTGACCCAAACCCTTTTCCAATAAGATAGACAATAACCAAAGGGAACAGAAACCTTTTAATGAGTCTTACAAATCCCCAGTTAAAAGGCTGCTGCAAACTAATTAACTTTGATAAGCAGAAACCTTGCCAACACTGTGCAAGACTGCCAAGAATCACAGATAAGAAATATTTCACAACACAAGTCTTCAAATACCAAATTAAGATACTGTAATGTCCATGAGGCTGAGTTTCAAAATGTCTTTGCTTCCTGCAAAGAATGTTAGCTTCACAGCTGCCTTTTATCTTCTTGAAGGAGGGGCCATTACCTTGCAGCCTTACTCCTGAGTCGCCTGTGCTGTTGCAGCCACTCTTTCCTGCAAGCAATCCTGCGTGCATGCGCATTTGGCACAGGCTCCTCGGGAACCACCTCATTGCTGCTGCCAGCCCCCACAATCTCTGAAGGCACCAGTCCACTCCCTAATGGTCCTGGCCCCTCATCTGAGTCCTTGCTCTCCTCAGCCGTCTGCACCTGCTGCTGGCTAACCACAACAGGAGATGAGTGCCACCACCGTTGTATCATCTGCAAACTTAGTAATAGTATTACTAGCATGAGTGGGAATGCAGTCATGCACATAAAGAGTATAGAGTAAGGGACTCAACACACAACCCTATGGTGTACCAGTGTTAAGAATAAGGGCTGAAGAGGTATGATTACCTAATCTGACCCTCTGTGAGCAGCCAGACAGGAAATCCATAATCCAAAGACAGATTGAATAAGAAAGTCCAAGGTCCAGAAGTTTAGATACTAGTCTATGTGGAAGAATTGTGTTAAATGCAGAACTAAATCTACAAAAAGCATCCTCACATAGCACCCCCACTGTTCTAGATGAGTCAGAGCAGTGTGAAGAGTGATGGCTATAGTGTCCTCTGTAGATCTATTTCTTCTGTATGCAGATTGGTGCTTATCAAATGTATGCGGAAGACCAGAAATGATGTGCCATCAGACCAATTTTTCAAAGCACTTCATGATGATAGATCTCTTGTGGGCGCAAAAGGAACAAGGCTGATGGCACATTTGACCCCTCCCTCAGCTCAGCCTGGTTATCTCCTACAGAATGTTTTGTACCTTAGCTGCCTACTGCAGTGATTTTAATGGTTGTAACATGTCTGTATTTTTTTTCTTCATATTTTTTATTGTTTTTTTTTTGGTATTATACTTGCTGCAAGCCATCCAGTCGTGTGTGAGATAAATGGCTTTACATATTACATTTTAAAAGGTTTAAAAGCCTTTAAATAAATAAATCTAAGTATTAAATACATTTAATTTAGGTATACTAAAGTAATAACTTTTAAAAAAAAAATTGACTGTAATTAATCTTATCCATACTTTATTTCCCTTTAGGTCCATATTTTGGTAGCTGATTCTTGCTAGCGGCTGGACACATTTCCCTCATGCCGCTTGGACTAGGCCGCCGGAAGAAGGCCCCCCCTTTGGTGGAAAATGAGGAAGCTGAGCCCATTCGCAGTAGCCTGGGTGGGATGGGGGTGGGTGGCGTGGGTGGCATGGCAGCACTTCAGCCTGGACTCCCCCCTCCACCAGCCAGCCTTCGTCCTCGACTTGTGTTCCACACCCAGCTAGCCCAGGGAAGTCCCACTGGTCGAATTGAGGGCTTTACTAATGTCAAGGAATTATACAACAAAATTGCAGAGGCCTTTAATATATCCTCAACTGAGGTAAGCACATCTTTTGGTATTACCTGATTACTACAGGCTCATTGCATGTGTGGTGGGTTTTCTATAAGACCAGATCTATGGGGAAATATTTTGGGTGAATTGAGATGTTAATATACCTGCTTGTATCTAGATACACATCTTGGAATCTAGGTGATATTTGGTGATCAAAGGTTTCTTGGCCCTTTATTGCTGAGATTGAGGGAACAGTTATCTCCTGCATCCTCAATATCTCAAATGATATCAGATTTCTTAATGTACTTCCTTAATATCTTTCTAGGTGATGTTCTGCACTTTAAATACCCACAAAGTGGACATGGACAAATTATTGGGTGGTCAGATTGGCCTGGAAGACTTTATCTTTGCCCACACAAAGGGACAGAGGAAAGAAGTGGAAGTGTTCAAATCTGAGGAGGCCCTGGGCCTGACTATCACAGACAATGGAGCTGGCTATGCTTTCATTAAGGTATCGTTGAACGGTCACATACAGTCTCCTGTTGCATTATTGCTTTGTTCTTTGGGGTGGTAGGATTCTGGCGTTTTTTGTTTTTTGTTTGTTTGCTCTGTCCATTGTTTTGTTTGCTCTGTCCTTCAAAAACTATCAGCTCTGAAAAACAAAGGTCTTCAAATGCTTATATTTTGGTGGCACCTAGAAATCCAATCTTATCTTTTTTTCCCATTTTCATCTTTCTGAAAAAAATGTTTTTTTTTAAAGTGAGTCAAAAATGATGTGATTTCATAACAAGGCCTTTCATAGATGATGTATTCACTGAAGGCATGTGCAATTATCAGCTCCTATTTTTTTACAATGCTAAACAGAGATAAGTGGATTTTAAAAGTTTAAAGTAGCTTTTTTCAATCTTGTGGCCTTTGGGATATTTGTCTTCTTCATTCCAGAATTCCAAATAGCAATTCCTAAATGCTATCAACTTGTGAAATACTGGGCTGAAAAGTGTGGGTTTGTGTAGTTTAAGGAAAAAAATATTAAACATAGGATATAATGGGGATTGGCCTCCCTGTACTTTGTATGATGTAATAGATTTATAAAGTGAGATAGTTTTTATTCTATTTATGAAGAAAATAGATTGAAGCTTAGATTTACAAAACATGGTTTGTTTGGCATTGAAAACTGAATCGTATATTTAACCTAATGAGCATAACTGTGAGAGCAACAAGTATCCTTTTTTAAAAGAAAGGGTTATCTATAATTTTGATAGATGCCAAAAGATAACTGTAGATATCTGTTATGCAGGCTCACAGGATGCTCATTCTATGAAAGGTACTTATAGAGTTGTGATGATTAAGATGAATGACCCAGTGGGATGCAAGCACCATTAATTCTTTTTGTCCTTCTCTTCTTATTACATTCTTATTATGAAAATCAAAACAACTATGAAGAATAAATGTATCTTTTTCCATTCTCAGAGAAAAAAAATTCCTGTGATTTTGTGTGATTGTCAGATTCTGCATACATGTTCCTTTATTGGAACTAGGTGACATTAACCCCATGAAAATCAGTGTACACATTTTTCAGGAACAATACCACCATGGGGGTGGGGATGTTGCTCCACTACAGATAAGAGAAAGGAAAGGGATGACCTCACGTTCATTTTGGATTCTGATCTTGCCCACCATCAGCATGAAGTTCCTGGCAGATGGTCTTGGAAAGTATGCAGCTTTTGCTAAAACAAATATCCCCCACCATTTCCTGAATAGCTGTCACAGGGCTATACCTTCAAGGCAGCTTGCTTGCTAAAGCCTTAATTCTGTTTGGAGCCTTGATGATTTTCTTTTCTTTTGGGGGAGGCAGGGTGTGGCACATGTAAGAGCACAATTTTGTAATGCACATTCTGAACGTAATTTCCTCTTTGCCGTACAAAATACAGCCCCCATTATATCCTATATAGGACCTTAACAATGGATTTCATGTTAGGTTGGACACAGGCCGTAGCTATTTCTAATTTATGCTGAAAATAAATTACTGTGATTAATATTAAACATAGAGCTATGAATTTTCTTCAGTTTGACATAATCTTTAATACAGTAGTAAGGAGTTAGTAGCAAGGAAATCAACCTGCTGTCTTTGGACAGAAAAGGAAGTTCTTCACTGTCAAAGTTATTGTGGTACCACCTCCTATGAACATAAACAATTGCTGCACTCCACCATGTATTTTTCAGTATTTTGATCCTACAGAAAGGGGTTATGTATTATAATTCTGTGCTCTAAGGGGAACCATCCAATCCTTTTCAAAATGACCCAGAACCACTGTTTTTATTAAGTATCAGTTTTTGTAGTTGTACTTCTTAAAATAAGTACCTCTAGATTTGACTGTTACCAAAACCAGCTCTACAAATAAACAAGTTTCAGAATCCCTTTAAACTAATATTTCCTATTTGTTTTGCGTCAGCTACAATGAAGCCCTAGTGTGTCTAGTTTTAGTCTTTCTCTCCTTTTTCTATTTCTTTTCAGATAACTCTATTTCCTAATGAGCTTTTAATGACAGGAATTATTTGTATTGACTTCATATGCTTAACCCACAAAAATATATTGTAATATATTGATACATGCAGCAAATATATAAACAGAATATGGACAGTCTTCTCATTCAGTTCTAGTTTGTAGTCTCAGGGAAGAGGAATAATACTATCCTGCTTTACCAGATAGCAAGAAAAACATAGCTTTAGCAGATCTGCTGCTATGCATTCCTTGGGATTAATATATATTCATCTCATTCATCAGATCTGGGTTTTTTCCAAGATTGCGTCTAAGCACATAATATTAGTAACATGGCCTTCTTTCAAGGTGTGGATTCTTCTGGAGGGTTTTTTTTTAGAAGAAATGAGTAAAGCAGACTGGTTGGGCCACTGCTCATCTCCCCTATGAGTCAGTTATAAGTGTAATTATGAATCGTGTTTCTCAAGTAGAAGTTGTAGGTCCAACCCTGGATTAGAGTAATGCATAACCATTACTGTAGATCCTCATACATCCTAAGATAAAAGAGAGTTGTTGAACTGCAAGGTTAACACCTTTATTGGTGAGCTTGATTTCTTTCTGCTCATATATATTTAGCAATTTGAAGGCCTGATATAGAGACACCCTCTGTGCAATTCAAACAAATGCCAGATTGTGTATAAAGCAAAAGGCTCCATAACTAGGGTCTTGGCAAAGTATTTATCAAAAAATAACCCGGAGGAAGACAGGTATTCAAGAGAAGAGAAGCTCTCCCATTACAGTAGTTCTGATTAAGTGAACAACTCTATTTGTCACTCAGTCAGGAGTATGTCTCTTGTTTGGGGAACCAGGATTATATGGAATCCTACTTTTATTTAGTTCGTTTAATTTTTTTGTTGCATTGAAGTCTAAATTTTTCAAATTATCTAGCATCAAGAATTTATTTGGTTTGGTTTTGCATAGTGATTGTTCACTTCTTTTGGCAGAGAATCAAGGAAGGGAGTGTTATTGACCGAATCCAAATTATTAATGTTGGAGATATGATTGAGTCCATTAATGGTCAAAGTCTCATTGGCTGCCGGCATTATGAAGTTGCAAAAATGCTCAAGGATTTGCCCAAAGGTCGCACTTTTACTCTGAAGCTGACTGAACCCCGAAAGGCTTTTGGTATGTATATGTTAATAATGCTGCTATTCACAATGCAGCTATGTTTCTAATGCAATATGTTATTGCACATTTTTATTTTAAACTGCCATGAGATGATTTTATATAGGAAGCAATATGAAACTGGATTTAACATCGTATTAGCTCTAAACTGTCTCAGGTGAAAAAAAATAGGCAAGGTAAAGAAAAGCAAATTGGCAGCACACATATTTTCTCATTGGCTTTGTTTATTAAAGTTATAGCTTTGTCCACATGAACTATATTGTCAGAAATGTTGTGATGGTTGGATTCTTCTTTTCAGAGTTGATCCTTCGGATCACTAGTTGGAAATGAGGAAAATAACTGATCATAAGATTTATTTAATGAGAAAATTGACAAAAACTTTTAAATCGGGGTATATACTATTTTTAAGAGCAAAACTGATCATTTCCTTGGTTGATGTTAAGAATTTAAGCAGAGTCAACCTAATTAATCTTTAGAAGATAAACTATATGGAAATAGTTGGGTAATAAGCAAGTTTGGGAAGTTGGAAACATATTCTAGAAGGATACAGCGGCAAACCGCTTGTTGGTATTGTTGCCTAGAAAACTCAAGACTATTTTAAGGTCTGCATAAATAGCGGTAACAGCAATGTAGAAGAATGCAGGGTGTTTAGTTTTGGATTGTTCTGAAATTGGCAGTAATTTGTAATGTAAGCAATTTGAATTGTTGGCAATTTTTAGCAGCATAATCTAGGGAGCTCCAGGTATTACCGTATTTTTCAGAGTATAAGATGCACTCCCCCCCCCAAAAAAAGTCGGTGTAAATGTCTGTACATTTTATACAGCGAATAACGACCCATTTTTGGCCTTCTAAAGCTTCCACACATCCCATTTTTGCTGTCCCCAGCATCCAGAAGCACTCCGCAGGCCAAAAATGTGCCCGTTTTTGGCCTCCCAAAGCCTTCGCGGGTCCTGTTTTTGCCTTCCCCGGCATCCAGAAGCACTTTGCAGGCCAAAAGCGGGCATGTTGCCAAGAAACTGAACCTGCGGAGGCCTCCAGAGGCCAAAAACGGCCGCCCTTTTGGCCTGCAGAGTGCTTCTGGATGCTGGGGAGGGCAAAAACGGGACGCACAAAGGCAAAAAAACTATTTTTTTTCTTGTTTTCCTCCTCTAAACCCCGGTGTGTCTTAGAGTCTGATGTATCTTACAATCTCAAAAATATGGTATTTTTTAAAAAATAGTTGGGTTGTAGATGTGTCTCCTTAATTTATCTATGCTCTGTATTCTGATGAGCAAAGCTCCTTCTCTGTTTCAGCCACAAAGTTATATAATTTCTCTCTAATCATCTATGTTATATCCATGTAGGAGCAAAAGGGAAATATGTGATACTGTACAAAGCTTAAAATAAGGTGAGAGATACAGATGTAGCAATGAAGTAGCTTCCTGTTTATATTGAAGTATTTTTGACCTTCGTTATTTCACCAGCACAGAAAGAACTTGAGTACAATTATACTGGAGTTACTCAAGACTTTTCTAACTAAAATTCTCATTATGATTTGATTTTAAAAAATGTGGAATAGATATCAACACAACATTTTAGCCCATTATGCTGCTTGTTCTCATTATGACTTGATTTTCCAAAATATGGAATTGATATAAACAAAAACATTTCAGCCCATTATGCTGTTTGTTCAAAACATTTTAAAGCATCCTTCCCAAATCTGAGCACATCTGTTGTTTACATGAATGGGTATGCCAGTAGTTGTAGAGAAATTTATCAGGAAGGCTTTTTAAAAGCCATCTTCTTCAGAGTTTTTGAGTGTAACTCAAAATTAATATTTTTTTAGAGCTTTCTTTTGAGTATGCTGACAGATTTGTGTTTCATACTTTCTGACTTGATGTTTTTTAGCAAATAAAACATTTTAAAGACTTAATTCCGTGGACCTTTCATAGGCAGGTGGATGGCTACTCAGAACTCTCTAGAAGTTGGCAAATATGTAATTTAACACGATAAAGTTCATATGGAATGTGTGACAGAGTTCATTAACTTCAACAATCCCAAACTAAAATCATATTTGGCGTATGGCCCGCCTTTGTGGTTTCTAATTCACAGCATCTTGTTTAGTGTTTTGAGTTGAAACCAGTCAACTATTTATTTAAAAAAACATGGTTACCAATGTTGTGACTTAGAGCAATGGATAACAGGGTAATAGATAATATAGCCTGTATTTGAATTCTTTACAACTGATTATTCGTTGTTTTGTAAATCGAACTTGGACAAGTGTACCTGTCATTTTGCTTACAATATTTATGTCCTATGCTGAAATAGATCATCATCATAATGAAATTAGTTAAAGTTAAAAATTGCTATATTGCTTTTGATTCAACCTTTATTAAATTTATATGGCTGCCCAAATCACACATGGTTACTCTAGGCAGCTTAGTTCCTTAGTGTGAGTGAGTTATTTTGGCTAGTACTGAATTCATAGGGCAAGTGGAATTTGCCCTCTCAAACAGCATATGGGCTACATCCACAAAACTGCTTTGCTGTGTTTCCATTCCCTCCCATTCCAGAGCTTGTAAAAAAAATCATGCAATCCAATTTTGCTACACCTACATTACTCCCTTACCTTGTACCTCAAATAGATCCGTTTAGCTCTAATTGGTGGTTCTCTCTGCTGAAATTTCAGCCCTGCTCCCATTATCTAGCATAAGAAATTTATTCTCCAATTGGCAAACCTAACCCTTTGATTACTCCATGCATTGCATTTTTTCAATAGATTGAACTTTTCCCCCCAAGCCTTGACATTATAGTTTGACTGGTCAACTATTTGTCCTATTAGGCACTAGTGGCAGCAAAGAGTTGGGATGGTTGCATGTCTTGGCTGGCATCTAGTGGCATCTGGCTTTATGCAGATGAGATGCAGTCAGTGGATGTGCAGCTGAAACAACAGAGTTTGAGAAAGGAGTTTAACTGTAGAATTACTCAAAGAAGCTGGAGATCCCCTGGGAACAGCAGCCACTGGAAAGGGAATGCCCAGCCACACAGGTATGGAGTCCTTTAATTACACTTTTAATTGCTTGTGTTAAGCTTGGCATGCTTTGGTGAATTTCATGGCTTTGCACTTCCTAGGTTGACCAATGCAAGAAGCAACAAACCTGCTTAAAAAGAATGCATATAGAAACAAGAGCAATTCCCTTGATGCCAATCTAGAGACCAGATTGAAGGAATGGTTCCATAAGAACCAATTTTGCTGTGTCCAGCTTGGAACTGGGTGTTTCTTTTTTTACACAATGTCTATGGAGATTCTCAATCATCCAGGTCATGGTTGTCCCAAAGGTGTTTTTTTTTACCAAAAGACAACTGGACTTTCTTGGGGGGGTGGTGTTCCTATTTTGTTAGGATATGTGCAGAGTAACCCTTGTATACCAAGGATATGCACATGGAAACGTTTATGAGAACAGTTATGAATAAATATACAGCCACACAGAGTTAAATCAAGTTGTGTTAATGTTTACTTGAAGAAATAGCACAGTCCAATAAACAGTCCATGTCATACATGTTTTTAACAGTCCAGAAATATCCAGTTATAAAGTCCTCTTACCGGTTTCACGTCTTTTACAGCAGACAAATATCAAACCATAATACAATAGATAACCTTCAATATCAACAGAATATCAAAATAAATAGGGTTAGTCAGTATCGGTCCGTAGTCAGTCAGTATCAATATCAAGAGAGATCATCAGTGAGAAAGAGAGAGATTAAACCATGATCTATAGCTCCCTCTTATGGCAACTTGCAGCATAACCAACCAACCAGAACATAGTATAATACATTACAGTATTTTTCCTTAAAGCTACAAACATATATATTTGTGGTTTATATATTGTCAACCCAACTACGTTGTGTACATATACATAACATCTTTGAAAAAGTTTTGCTTCTCATCCAAGAAGCTTCTTCAATTCCAAACTGAAGAAGCTTCTCGGATGAGAAACAAAAAAAAAAGTCCAGTTGACTTTTGGGGAAAAAAGCACCTTTAGGACTTTTTATCTTCTTCTTCTTCCTAATGTATTCCCACAAGTGCAGGGTTTGCTTTTCGGATCATTGAACACCACTTTGCACGGTCAGCTGCATCTCCAGGGTGCAGGCCCTTGGCTTATATATCTTTGATGATGGTGTCTTGGTTTTGAGCGCCCATGAAGTCGCCGGCTATTGACTTCTAGTTGGTAGGTAGTCTTGGCAATGGTGGAAGGTGCTGCTCTCAGGACATGTCCATATCAGCGGAGCCGGCCTTCTCTCATCTTCTCTATCATTGGTGCCACACCAAAATGTTGTCAAATAGTGTCATTTGTGATGTGGTCAAGAAGGGAAATGCCCGATATCCAACGGAGTATTCCCATTTCCATGGCAATGGGATAGCTTTCGGTCCTTTGGGATTTTTTTATGTAGTTCAAAATTTTCTCACTTGCACGAGATTGTCAGCTGCCTCATCTTTAAGGATCTCTTTTCCAAGTACCCTGTAAAACATAGAGGGATCTGTAGGGATCTGCCTTTGCTCTCGCAACATATTCCCTCTAGTTTAACCTCCAATAAGTCATTCTTTGGGCATAGCTTCCCAAATTAAGCTGTAGGTAATCATCTAAATTTAAAACTGGCAGGAAAGTAGAAAGAGGAAGACCAGGATTGTTCTTAGCGATCTTCCTATGGGGCTTGAAGTACAAACATTGCTTGGCTCTAACCATCCATGGTAAAAAGAATTCAAAGGAGAAACAGTCCTGCTCTCTAAAAATGATGAAATAATGTGTAAATAATGCTAATATCTGAATCACTAGGTAGTGGAATGACATTTCTGGTACTTGATCAAAGACAGGAAAGAAGGATATTTTTTCTCTTTAACCACAATCGAGAAATCCTACAGTACATCTGTCCCATTTAGAATTATAATGCAGGAACATTTTCTCACCAGCAGAGGTCAGGATGGCATCATCCAGTAAGAACTTGTGTTTCCCCCCCCCTCCCCCTTGCCTCCGCAACCCATATTCTGCAATGGAAAGATACGTTTACTCTGACATGCTCAGCCTTGCCCAGTAGTCACAGAACGAGATCCTGTTTCAGGCAATCCAATGGGTCAGATACAAATAGGAATAGTCTGAGTGACTTATCTTAGTGATGTAGGACTACTGCTGATGAGTGTGCCAGTACCTTTTTAAAGAGGAAAGCTTTGGAGGAGCTGTATGCATGTTTTTGATGACACATTCTGCTAGCGAGAAGTTCCCTGAGGATGGGCTCCAGCATGAGTCTGAAAGCTCATGAGACAAAACCTCTGGTCCCCCAGTGACTGACCCAGATTGGATCCTGCACATTTTTGAAAACAGAGTGTCTCGAGACAGTATTTCTGAGATGACTCATTTCTCATCTTCATTCCCTTTTCTCTCAGATGGGCAAGGGTGAAAAAGAATCTTCATTCCCTTAAACCTACATTGGGTTGCCTTTCTCTTACTCAGCAACATACACTAATACATGCATGCACACAGTTTTCGTTGTGCTACGCTGTGCCACATTTGGGGGCCAGTGAAAACCTGCGGGCCTCTGCTTCTCAATCTGGAAGTTTTGTTAAGCCCAGAGGAAAGGATACCATGGTTAGCAAAGGGAATAGTGACCACCCAGAGGGAAGAAGCATGAGGCCAGTAGCATGTTCAGCAGAATTCTGAGAAGTGTACATTAGCTGTGTATGAAGCAGGAACATTCTAGCTTTGGGATGAGACATGCAGGAAGCTCATTGGCGACGATGTGTGTATTTGTATGTGTTTATTGATTATTCTCAAGAGGATCTGGTTCCTCTTTGATTATCAATACTTGCTGTCATTTAATTTCTGTGCCCTGGTTCTATTAGGCTAGTTATTACACCAATTATTTGGTCTTGAGTATTTTTTTTAGAACTTAATCTGTTCCATTTAATAGCTCCTGCTATCTTATCACTTTCACTACGGAATCTAGGAGTTGTGTATTTCTGGTTCACTCAATATTTATAAAGCTTCCTTCCACTATTTTGAGTAAGCGGTCAAATTTCTAAACACATCAGATTCCTTATTTGCTCTTCAGCTCATCCATCACTTCAGTCCGCCTCTAGTATTGCAGTTTCCTTCCTACTTGTTTGACTCATTGGATGGTTCTGGGAAATATGATGATTTTCAACTGTTCACTTTAATTCGTCATTGGCTGAAGCTATTGTGCTATATATGGATCAGTTTTTCGCTGTACCTGTATCTCTACTACTGAATTAATATTGGCTAGTCTGCAGGAACATTGTGTTTCTGGCTTCTTCATCTGTTACTGAATGTGAAAGAGGTTCCATTTGAAAAGGTATCCATTGTATTCCTGGTTATCAACATTCCTGTGTAAATGTTGTTAGCCAGGAACACAATGGATACTTTTTCAAATGGAACCTCTTTTACTGTTTTTTTAAGCTAACTAATTCAGCCTAGAATCACTTCTGCGCAGGTATCTTTGACCAAAAGAAAATTGAGCTATGAAATTGATGCCTTGGTTTCAGACAATATTTCTTGCTTTCTCAAAAAAGTGTTATGGAATGTAATATATACTGCTAGTTTCTTTGTCCAAAATAGAACAGCAACCACGGCCGTCTTTCAATATTTTTTTTTCAAAATTATTAAACTTAGCATATTCATACACAAATTCATTTGATCCATGATCAGAATAAAAGACTTGGACAGCAACATTGAATTACAATAATATACCATAATGAAAATTAATTTAAAACATTAAAACTATATACTGGTTTATCTTCAGGTCAAATAAAAATATTTAATACTTAATGTGTTGTGGGTGAGGCAAGTATATACTGTACAACCATATTTAAATATCTGCCTGAATATAATGTTTGCAGCAGTTCATAAGCATAAACCAAATTCCAGGTTTGTTTCTACATTTCAATAAATGCCATAATCGTTTTAATAGATTCTCTGCATCTCATATTTCAACATTTTTTAACCTTTTCTCCTCCTTCCTCTCTCCTTTTCCGTTCCCATATTCTGAGATGTGCTCATTCTGAATTTGGTAATTGATGGAAAATGAAAAGCTGATGACTAACAATGCAATGAAAAATAAATAGCTACAGTCTGAATTAGGTCAAGGTAAAATTAATCAAGGGGAGGTTTTCTTAAGTCTTAGGAAGATCACAGATGCTGCCTGTCAGAGAGATAATGTATGCTTAATGTATCTATGGAATTTAATAAGGCCCCTGTAGCCCTCATGTGTTCATTCTGAGGCAAAGCTTTCTGTGATCCTGGTTTCCTTGCAACAGTGTCCTTTTTCTGCATTACCATTCCTCTTGACTTTCCTTTCATTTAGCCACTAAATCTTTAGTAGAAGCAACAGAAAAATACATCAGAGAAGCCACAGGAGGAACTATTGGCTTTCTATTCAGGTTCTTGCACCAACGTCTTTTGAACCAGCTAAAGGTTATTAAAGCAGCACTTTATTTTTATCCATAGCAGGTCTTTGTAAAAAGTTCTCATCACAGATTACATAAATAGGTTAGCGTTAGAGGAGAAATATTGGAATGCTCCCTAAATGAATTAAATTTGGATTCCAGCATGCCGTTTCAGACTTGCCCAGGAATCAGTACATTTTCCCACTGTCTGCTTCACTACATGTCTTTTGCTACTAACCATAACCAAACATTTTATTAGCTTTTATATCTGTGCATTTCCAGCTCCTCAAAGAAGAGGCTCCTTTAGGTTGGCAGTGGTAGTTGTTGAATTGGACTTAGCTGAATAATTTTTTCCCTCCACCTCAATTTGAGTTTATACTTAGGATTTTTAATATGTAAGTTATTGATCATGAAGTGCCTCTGCCTAGGTTGAATTCTGCCCTTCTGAAGTGAAAGAGACTAAGTTTTGGTTTTATGTATGTTAGAAAAGGGAAAATGGCAGGAATCACTAGTACAAAGAAATCCGTTTCCTTCATAAGAGCCTGCAGTATTGTTTGAAGACCACAGATTTGTGAATTTCCATTAGCATAGTAATAAGCAATGAGACAGGACACGGAGGGCTTGCTGGCTAAATTTGCATCCTATATGTATTTGCCAAGAATGTGCTGATTCTCGAGGGATAGCTTTGGTTCAAGTGTGTCTTATTATAGTACCTGATTATCACTTGACAAATTATGTTTGATGTGTAAACTGATTCCACCATGTCTAGAAACAGGGTTCCCCCCCCCCCAAAAAAAATCAGTGACTTTCTTAAATATGGTAATTCAGCCGCCCTGAGTCCTTAGGGAGAGAGGGGGGCATACAAGTCTAATTAAATAAATAAATAAAATAAATAACATACTGGTCTGGACTTTGTGGGTAATGGAATGCTGGAAGCCTCCCAGGGTGTGTATGAATTGAAGAGGAAGAGAGCCAGACAGTTACCATTTGAAGGTGGTGCCAAGGAGTGTAAGCAAGCAATATTCCTTCTCCAAATAATTAGGCTTTGCAAATCCTTAGTTGGTGTAGTTAACGCTATTAAAATAGTTTCACAAAGTTGTCATTAACTTGTTTCACTTGTGATGTTTTCCCTTTGGCATTTTTTAAAAATTATTTTATGATCATTGACTGTGGCAATAAGAAAATGCATAACCATCTCCTGGCATTCTCCTATGAGCTGTTCAGAGCATCCAGTGATGGGAGGTGCTTCAGTCTCTTCTAGTTAGGCTGGGCTTAAACTTGAGGACACTCCTCCTCCTCCATGATACTCCTCCCTAGCGTCCCCAGTTTTAGCTCAGCCTCCAAGATCCATGTCATTGTACCACCAATAGTACTCAGCTCTATACGATAGTGGACATGTCCCTGGATCACCAAGGGCTGCCCTTCAAGGATCCCCTCATATCAACTCACAACATCAACTAGTCAGAGCTGAGAGCGATCCACCTGGCCCTCTGCTAATTTCTGCCGCTACTTCAGTGCAAACACATACATCCTTTCTTGACAGCCGTCCAGATACTGGGGCTAACAAACGTACAGGTACACTGAACCAGCAGGGCCACGATTGATCAATCCAAGTGGTGCCTGGATCCAAGAATTTTTCAGGGACTGTCCAGAGATTGGTCCAACCGGTGGTCGACCTATTTGCCTCCCCCCCTCGATACCCAACTACCACGATTCATTTCACAGTACCCATCATTTATTTATTTATTTTTCGGACTTGTATGCCGCCCCATCTCCGAAGACTCAGGGCGGCGCACAACTAAAAACAGCAATAATAAATACTTAAAAAGAAATTAAACTAATTTCACAAGCCCAGAAATACAAAAACTAAAATTTACAGTGGTTAAAATAATTAAGAAACCCATTCCCCCTCCTCAAGGAGGGGTCACAGCCCGGATTGGTCGAACAACCAGGTCTTCAAATCATGGCGGAAGGTGTGGAGGTCAGGGGCCAGGAGCCCCAGGGGCAGTTGGTTCCAGAGGAACAGATGACGGGATTGCCCTGTGATATCACTGGCCTCCCGAACTACTATACAGATTTCCACCCCTCCCTGTTATACCCAAACTAATCCATACTCCTGGAGGAGGGGGCAGAACTGTTAGTAGCTCCTTACTGGCCAAGGTGGACTTGGTTCCCGGAAGTGAAGGACCTGTCAACATAACCGCCATGGAGCTTCACATCATCGGCAGTGTCGCTGTCTCGAGGTCCAGTTCTGTATATGGACCCACAAGGGCTCAACTGAGCCATAGGGAATTTGAATGACGATGTCCAAGAGGCGAATATATTTCTCATCAGGTCATTAATACCATACAGACAGCCAGACGTCTTTCGCTGAACAGGATCTATGTGCCACCTGGTCCAGTTTCTACCATTGGTGCTACAGGCCTCAGGTAGCAGCCCTAGCTTTGGTCATATCTGGGGGAGACCCCACCTCGGGTTTCACACCATCCTCGCATTCGCAGTTTCCTTTGCGGTACCACAAACTTTAGACCCCACTTGGGACCTATACAAGGTGGCTCATTCACCACTACCTCACTTGGGACCTATACAAGGTATTAACGTCTATTACTACAGGTCCTCTCGGACTCCTAAGGATCATGGAGGGTCATCCTTCACTCCAAGAATTAATTCGGCATTCCAGCAAGCACATGAGCTGGTGCTCCCAAATTTTTGTTCATGTCCTTCTTATGGAATCGAACGCCAAAGGCACCATTCGGACGTAAGAGCAGCCTCATATGCATAGATCATACGGCACCGTTCAGGAGGACAGAAGCCCTCTTCATGTCGTTTTTCAACCTAACATTCGGGGGTGCGAGGTGTCCTCCTCTACCATAGGTAAATGGTTGAGAGCCACAATCTCTAAGTCGTATGATTACCACTCACTACCAGTATCTCAAGGTAGTGATGCTCACTCAATACCGGGGATTTGTCGAGCGGCAACTTGTGCCTCACCTTTGCCATTTATCCGAAATGACACACTTGGTATATTTTTATTCGCTGAGGTTCATTTGACAGGTGAGTCTTACAGCGGGTTATTCCAGACTCGGAGAGGACTTCATCCCAGACAGGTCCCTCCCTTAGGACAGTTCCAAGCTTTGGTATGTCCCATCACTGGATGCTCTGAACAGCTCATAGGAGAAAGGGCGTTGGCACTTACCTGATACGCCCGTTCTCTGTGAGCTGTGAAGAGCATCCAGACCCACCCTTAATTTCCGTCTGGTGGGGGTCTGTTCTATTACATAGGTTGAGGCATGTGGCGTGTCATCACCTCAGCTTCGCAAAACTGGGGATGCTAGGGAGGAGTATCATGGAGGAGGAGGAGCGTCCTCAAGTTTAAGCCCAGCCTAACTAGAAGAGACTGAAGCACCTCCCATCACTGGATGCTCTTCACAGCTCACAGAGAATGGGCATATCAGGTAAGTACCAACGCCCTTTTCATGTTACAAGATACCCTTTGGACAAACATAAAATAAAGGCACTATTACAACTTCGTATGCCTAAACAAGCAAAGAGCATATGTGGGCTTGGCTTTCAATTCCTCAGAAGTAGTCTATTCAAGTGCCTGATTGGTTGGTATACATAACACACCTATAGCTCATGCTACATATCCCTTTTTTTGCTAAGATACAGGAAGAGGCCATATAGAGAAGGAATGTAGAATGTAGTGTGTGTGTTTGTCACTTTGCCAGCTCGGTCCCAAGCATTTTTAAACACCGGTAAGGTTTGGAAAGAATCCTATTTGAAATGCTAAAGAGCTGCTGGGAGTCACTGTAGCTAAGGCCAGACCAGGTGAACCAATAGACTGTTGGTACTTTTGAAAATAAGTAAAGACAAAAGAAGCATATTGGTGCTTAAAATCAAGACTAGGCCTGTTACTGTTTTCTAAATTTGGAATTATGCTGTTAGCTGATACAAAAATGTATAAATAAAGTTACGCTGTAGTTTCATTTTACAAAGGAAGACCTAGAGGCAAAAGAACAAATGCAAAGCTTTCACTCTGGGATATTCTGTTACCTTTTCCTACAATTCCAGATTCTGAGTTTGTAGCTACTTTGGTAATACAGGTAGTCCTCAAATTACAACAGTTCGTTTAGTGACCATTCAAAGTTACAGCGGCACTGAAAAAATTATGACCCTTTTTCACAGTTACAAGCATTCCAGCATCCCCGTGATCATGTGATCAAAATTCAGATGCTTGGCAACTGGCTCATACTTAGGATCGTTGCTGTGTCCCCAGATCATGTGATCACTTTTTGTGACCTTCTGACAACCAAAATCAGTGGGGAAGCCAGATTCATTTAACGGCTGGGTTACTAACTTAACAACTGCAGTGATTCACTTAGCAACTGTGGCAAGAAATGTGGTAAAACGGAGCAAAACTCACTTAACAAATGCCTCACTTAACAATGGAAATGTTGGGCTCAATTGTGATCGTACGTCGAGGACTACCTGTATATCTTTCAGCAGTTTCTCCAACATTTACTCCATCTCTGACAGCATTTCTCTAGTCTCTCTATCAGTTCTGTGGTGGGGCCATGAAAAACCACTCTCCAGCCCAATTACTTGTTCCGGATGTGTTGCCCCCCCGGTCCCCCCCGATACGATTTTTAAATCTGCTTAGCCCTGGATAAACATACTTATCCAGAGATTGCTGTAATCCTCACATCTAGTTTATGGTGTTTATTTTGCAATCCGGCAATGTGAACTATTCTTGAAACATCATGCCAAAGAATGTATGTCTCATCCAGCTCCATTCCTAGAATAGAGTGTCCTTCCAATCCCAATTGGAACTTTAACCTGCCAATTCTTCTTCCAAGACCACACACGTGGTGCTATCTCCCAAATTTAGAACAGATTTAGTGCTTTCTTTAAGGGAGCAAGATACATTTGAAAGCTTCAGCATCTGTTTCACTCGCTCCCTAAAGCTGCTCTTAAGAGTCATTACTGTACAGGTAGTACACCACTTGCAACAGTTCATTCAGTGACCAGAGTTACAGTGGCACTGAAAAATTGACTCTTGCCCATTTTTCACCCTTATGACTCTTGCAGCACTCCTGTGATCACATGATTAAAATACGGACATGTGGCAATTGATTCATATTTATGACCGTTTCTGTGTCCATGGGGGTTATGGGATCACCCTTTGCGACCTCCTGACCGGCAAAGTCAGTGGGGAAGCCAGATTCGCTTAACAACCTTGTTACCTAACAACTGCAGTGATTCACTTAGCAGCTGTGGCAAGAAAGGTCATAAAATGGGGCAAAATTCACTTAACAAATGTCTTGCTTAACAGCAGACATTTTGGGTTTAATTGTGGTCGTAAGTTGGGGACTACCTATATACCAGTTTCTTTTAAAGTGGTGATTTGAATTCGTAGGCAGGTTACTTAGCTTTTTAGGGAAAAAATATTTAGGTAAATGTTTGATGCAACTAAGTGAGTGCCACAAACATAATAAAAATAATTGTCAACTTTTTCTCCTTTTTTGTGAGTACTTTAGTGTTTCAGTGGATAACTAATATCAGGTACTAGATTTGAGAACTAATGCTACAGTATATTTCTTAATTTGCTGTCCGTTTATAGTTTGCACCAGTGGCTGATAAAGAAATGTTTTACTTGATAGATTTGAAATCACCTCTGTATCTGTCCTCCTCTTGCCCATTTTTAAAAACTTGGGAGTCTGGCTTCACAATCTTTTCTTTTAAGGGTTAATGGGGGAGGGATTCACCTATCAAAAGTTATGCTTTCTGCTAGCCCAAGAGAAATTAAGGAAAGAGGACAGAACATCCGATTTCAGAGAGACAAACAGTAAGCAAAAACTGCAAGTAATAATAGAAAAATTCTCTTTGGGGAGCTGGCATTCTTCCCTTCAGAAATATGAAAAATTCCAGCATGTTCAAGGCTTATATTCAGAAGCCATCTTGTCTGGCAGATATTTAAAATCAGACTCAGAAGAAACATGTTTTTACTTTGTTTAAATCTTGTTTCTAGATAACGTTTATAGAAATCTAATTAGGATGGAAATGAAAAATGCCAGTAGAACATACCTCAGCTTTAAAACTATACAGACATGTTTGCCTTTATTATTTATATTAAGTTGTGAAAGCATTCTCCATAAGACAGTTACAAATAGCAGTAATTTGCCAGAAACTAGTTTTAGTTTTTGAAAATGAGTTGTTAAATATTCTATTGCATGTACAATTAAGGAAGAACAGTTCCTTTGCTGATTTGAAAAGAGCTTATGACTGGGGAGAGAGGAAGGCAAAAAGATTGCCTCAAGAACCCATCGAAATACAAGTTAAATTGGAATCACGGTGTAAATGAAATCTTCTCATTTGGACCCTTATCAAGCATGCTAAATAGAATTGCAGAACAGTATCTGATATTATTATTCCCTTTGAAATGAAATTTTCTCTTTATAATACAAAACATGTTGGGGTTAATCCTTTTCTTAAAAAAACAAAGATTGTTTCCATTGTAATGTATCTGGAAGCCAGAAAATAAATTCTACAAGTACTCTAACAGGAATCACTTTGAACTGAGTTGTTTCAGTTTTATTTTTATTTTTTTAATGTTCAGTCAACCAAACCATTTTTAGACAGTTATATGCAAAGGGCAGGCCTTTCATTGCTACTGGATTGAGGACAAATCAGCAAGGTCAATGAAGACACAAGAGATTGCAGAACAAGGGAAATAGCAAAGAGATTAGGACTCTTATGGCTCATAGTTTCACCACTTCAAATCTTGTTTATAGGAAGTGAGCAAGGACACATTTTAGTGCCAGTTTTATTCCTCTCCAGCAAACCTTGGCAGTGGTAAAGTTATACTTAACTGAAGGATCTGTCTAAATTTGCCCTGAAGTTGGAAAGAGTCTGCTAAGGCTATCCACAGGAAATGGGGACTGCCATTTGTCAAGGAGTACACATTCTTTTCATAGAAGATACGCAATGATACCTGGAACCATAACTTGTGCAAAGTCTTTGTGACAGCTTCCTTTAAATATGCAAACATTTCCATGTATTGCATCTGCTTAACTTTTTTGGTCATGCTTCCTTGGTTAATTATAGAGCTGGATTTTGGCCTTTTTCCTTTCTGAAGAGATGCGGATCCATTGGCAAACTACAGATTTCCCTTTTGTTCCACTGGAAGCAGCACTCTGTTCTAATTTACCATGGGTGCTCCAGGAACAACTTATCTGTTAGGTATGAGAGGTGCAGTGCTTGGGGCCCACAAAAATGTGAATTCTAAAATTTAGTAATGATAGACATAATTAATCTGCAACCCTTAACTATTATTACAAAATAGTATTTGACTATGCTAAAACCTTTGATTGTGTGGATCAAAACAAATTGTGGCAAGTCCTTAAAGAGATGGGAATACCAGACCATCTCATTTGTCTCTTGAGAAACGTATATGCGGGTCAAGAAGCAACAGTGAGAACTGGACACAGAACCACTGATTGGTTCAAAATTGGGAAAGAAGTTGGGCAAGGCTGTATACTGTCACCCTGCCTATTTAACTTATATGCAGAGCACATCATGAGAAAGGCAGAGCTAGATGAATCAAAAGTTGTAATTAAGATTACCGGGAGAAATATCAACAACCTCAGATATGCAGATGATGCCACTCTTAATGGCAGAAAGTGTAGAGGAACTAAAGAGCCTCTTGATGAGGATGAAGAAGGAAATTGCAAAAGTTGGCTTGAAACTCAACATTAAGAAAACTAAGATCATGGCATCTGGCCCTCTCAAATCCTGGCAAATAGATGGGGAAGAAATGGAGGTAGTGACAGATTTTATTTTCCTGGGCTCCAAGATCACCGCAGATGGGGACTGCAGCCAAGAAATTAAAAGATGCTTGCTCCTGGGGAGGAAAGCTATGGCAAATCTAGACAGCATACTAAAAAGCAGAGGCATCACCCTGCCAACAAAAGTGCGTACAGTCAAGGCTATAGTTTTCCCAGTTGCATTGTATGGATGTGAAAGTTGGACCATAAGAAAGGCTGAGTGCCAAAGAATTGAGGCCTTTGAACTATGATGCTGGAGAAGACTCGCAAGGCGATCAAACGGGTCAGTCCTAGAGGAGATCAACCCTGACTGCTTTTTAGGAGGCCGGATCCTGAAGATGAAACTCAAATACTTTGGCCACCTAATGAGAAGGAAGGACTCACTGGAGAAGAGCCTAATGCTGGGAACGATTGAGGGCAAAAGAACAAAAGGGACAGCAGAGAATGAGGTGGCTGGATGGAGTCACTGAAGCAGTCGGTGTGAGCTTAAATGGACTGCAGAGGATGGTAGAGGACAGGAAGGTCTGGAGGAATGTTGTCCATGGGGTCGGGATGAGTTGGACACAACTTCGCAACTAACAACAACAACAAATATTTGGATTATTTACTATTCCTTATTTCTTTGTAAAAAGATGAAAAAAAAAACATTGAAATCATATAAAATATAATTTGAAATACCATTTTAATGGAAGGAAGGGTCCATAAAGGCAAAAGTATTACGGGACAATAAAAGTCATTATTTAGTCTGATGGGTGCCACATCATCTTTGGCATAGGAATTCCAATTTATCCTTAAGGTGAAGTTCCATTCTTTAAGTATGCTCAGATTTACAATAGGCTGTGCCAGAAAAATTGTACAACTACATGTATGAAAATTACTACCGGGGTAAGTAAACTTGATTATTATCATTATTTCCCTATTTGGAATCAGTGAGGAATGAATGTGAAAGATCTGCATTGGATAGTAATTATATTTTAGAAGCTTCACTTAAAAATTCAATTCCCCGACATTCCACTCTTCCAATTGTGGGTATATTGTCCTATGATTGGTATTGCAATTCAGATTCTTTTTTATATTTTGCAGAACTTTTCTGTTTTGAAGGGTATATTTAGCCTCACATATTTTATCCCAAGTAGCGTTCCCAATTCCAATGACAGTCCCTACAGGTGCACTTACACTTTTCAATGTTCTTTGCTGTGGATTGGACTCCTGATAGTCTTTGAGTTTAAATTCATAAATATTTCAGTATGCCAATAATCTGTTTGGGTCAGAGTCTATGTATATGATATGATGGTGTTTCTATGATGTTAACAAGCTACTGAAAACCTAATAAATGTGGGTCAGCAGTGACACACCACAGACTTGAAAAATAACCCTTGATTATGAACACATAATACTGACTAATGATAAATAAGCATTTTTCACAAAGTTCTTGCTCGAGGACAATGAAACTAAGCTTTCCTATGTTGGTTTTTAAGCTGGGGCTTCTGCTGTGCAAACCAAACAAAACCTCAGCAAACGTTGTCTTCTTCTGTTCTAGACATGATCAGTCAGAGGTCCAAAGGAGGCAAAAACAGCGGATGTGCTCAACTTGGCACAGGAAGGGGCACTCTGCGTCTACGGGCCAAGGGACCAGCCACCGTGGAAGAACAGGTGTGTATTCCAGGGCCCCAACTACATTGGTCAGAAAGATAAGTAGCTCTGGAAAGTGGAGCTCTTTCTTCCAGCCAAGCATAAGCTCTGTTGAAAAGGATGTCCTGTAATACACCAAGCATCACTTCTGCTGCCTCATCTTTCTATGCCTCACCTTCTTTCCTCATTCTGTGTGGCAAAAAAAAGAGAAGTGGTGAGAGGAGGGAATGACTGAATCAGCAGTAAGCAGTAATAAAAATTGGCTGCTCTACAAAGCTTACATTTGCAAATCTTGGATCAGAGGTCTTCCCCCTGAACGCTTTTCACATTGTTTCTCTTAATTTATTTTTCCTATCTCTACCAAGGTACTTTGCTGCACTGTAACCACCATGAGTTCTGTCTTACTGGGTATAATTATGTGCATTGTTTTTTCAGTTAGCAGAAGGGGAATATTGTTGCTTTTTGACAAGTGTGGTTTGGTTTTGTTTTCTTCACAGCCCTCTGCCTTTGAGGAAAAGGCCATTGAGAAGGTTGATGACCTTCTGGAGAGCTACATGGGTATCCGTGACACAGAGCTAGGTAAGCTTTTTTTTTTTAAAGTGTGCTAAATTGCTAAGAGAAGGCAAGCAGTAAGTTGTGGCTGATCACAGCCTACTCCTGCCTGTTTTTACTCCTGTGCTTAGGAATAGAAATAAATGTGAGGGTTTCCTTGTGTCCTTCCCTTATATTTACATTTAGTTCTATAAACTATGTGCAAAAAGTCCCATAAAGTGTTTGAGGATGGAATTAATGCTTATTTCTGATTTTTTTTTGTTCCTCTGCAGCTGCTACCATGGTGGAGCTGGGCAAGGACAAGCAAAACCCTGATGAATTTGCAGAAGCATTGGATGAGCAGCTGGGTGATTTTGCCTTCCCGGATGAGTTTGTCTTTGACGTCTGGGGAAGCATTGGAGATGCCAAGGTTGGGCGCTACTAGGACTGTAAACATACTAGACTCCCCCTCCCACAGAAACTATGGACAGACCAGTGGTGAATCTGGAACACTACAGCGCCCTTCCCTTTGATGCTGGGCCCACTGATTTGGAAGGGATTCTAGAGCAATAAGTAATCTGCGTTATTGACTGGAGTGTAATGTGAACTGGGGGCAGAATTTCTGCTGCTTGCTTCCGGCCCCCTCTTGCTGGAAGTTCCCTCAGCCCTGGGTACAACCAAGCCATTCAATTTGCTCTGTGTTCTAGTCTGAGTTAGGTGCTACCAGTTACTTCATACAGTTTGCTATTTCTTAGAGAGGTATGGCTGCTGCATGTTGGATTTCTAAGCTTATTCTGGTTTTGAGAGCGAGCCTAACTGAAATAGCAATTCAGATTTAGATGGATGACGAGCTGTTTTTGTTTTGAGAATCAGATACTCTCCATGGGAGCTGAAGGAAGGAGGGATGGACGGAGTTGGCTTTTTCAGCTCTTCATAAAACTGGAGGAGGGATCCTAGCTCCTAGCTCTGCATATTTGCTCTGAGCAGGTTGATGCCTGAGGAGATACACACTTCCTAGTTCTTCTGAAAGCTTGATCACCCTTCCCCAGTTCATCTGTGTTGGTACGAGGCACATAAAATAGCCCCTCCTATTTGGGAACATCTCACGTGGTCTCTGTCCCCTTGATCCTGGTGACTGACATTAGCTAGAAGATGCAACAGTGATGCTTCTGCTCAAGGTTAGCGCAAACTAGGCTAAGAAATAACTTTTCGTTCCATCCCATTACCGACATGTATTAGATGTGTACCAGTGGCAATCAGTTGTTAAAGAGATTCCAACTATGAAGTATAACTAATTTCTGCTAGGCATCAATTGCTGAACTTGATCTGTTTTTGATCAATGGCCTCAAATATTGTGGCTGGAAAATAATTCACATACAGTCAATTGCTACAGAGAGCACATATAGCATACATCTAACCCCCAAGTACTGGTCCTTATGGATGGGTCTGGCACATTCTGTTGTTTGAATGTTACACTCTCAGAAACACATGCAGTTTTCAGCCTCATCCACCCTGTCCTTTTTAGCTCTATATTTGGGCTTTTAAATCCCTGGCAACTCACGATATGTGGACAGTACAAAGGCTATTGTGCGTGCGCTCTCTTTCAGAGGATGGAACTGTATTGAATCATTAATTCAGCGGCATTTTCTCGCCCACCCCATTGATTCTAGAACATTCCTTTTCTAAGCTGGCTATAACAAACACCTATTTTCAAAGTAAGTTTTTTTTCCCAAAAATTTGGGGACTTTTTCCAGGAGGAAGGGCAGCAACAGAAGTCCTTTGTTGTCTAGATATGGGCATACCCTTCTTAATGTCTGTCTGAACTAATTTTGTCCTGCTGACCTACCTCCTAGGGTTGGCCCAGTTCATTTCTTGTTATTTATATTCTTTCACCCATGTGCTCATTCTCAAATTCTGGGCCTCTCCCCTATGCCACATTCCATTACTGTAATTACTCAGTAGTTAATAACATCTTCACCTTACAGCCTCAGCCCACCTACTGTATCTCTAAAACACTAATTCCAGGTAAGATATGGAGCTTGTAGATCTCTGGATCATACCTCAAGCGCAGAGCGTGTGAGGCTTCTGCTAAGCCTTGCTGTTTCTTGTGTCCTGGCACTGGAAACCTCTTAGAGAAAACAGGCACCATGTCCTCCTTGGGCATATTTTTGTATTCTGCAAGTAAATTGTCTTTAAGATAAAATATATCAATACTATTAAACTGTGTGCATGGTGGTGTGTTTAGAACAGTTAATTACAATTAAGGAACTGGTAAGAATGGAAAGAAGGTAGTGAACCTGTGGAAGGGGTTGGAGAAAATCCACATTACATATTGGGAAAAGAAATGTATCCACAGTAATACAGAAGAAACCAGCTGCAACCCACAGAATTTTGTCTTATTTTATTTTAGCTTTTTTTGCACTCTTCCCTTGAGAAACTTTACTGCGGGTTATTCTTCTCAAGCTCTGGAAATTTCCCTCTAGACAAGACCTGTGTCCTGTCACAGCTGCAATTTGAAAAGGATGTGCATGGGATGGCAGCAGTAGCCTGTCTCTTGAGTTGGCTTACATCCTGCTCATGTGGAGCAGTCTGTAGATCATTGAAAATGATTCTTCTACAGGTGAAGCTGAACCAGAGGATCTGTTGCATGGAGCCAACAGTTGCATTTTAATAGGCCTTCTAGGATCTATATTTTCACATCCTCCCTTTCATATTAATTCTACCTAATATGAGTCAAACATTAAAGTTATTGGAGATGTCCTGAAGAATCTTTTAAAGATCTTATCTTTTAGAATGCTGTTTGTCTTTAAATAGACAATCTAAAAGGGAAGGCACTCATTTCTAAAACTGCTTTACAAAGATCAATAGCATCATCATCTTTGACTACAGGCTTTGGCATATAAATAATCACAAATATGTTAAAAAGGATAGATAAGAGACAAAAAGCAGATGCTGTGTCCCCAGTGTCTACCAGCTTGAAGGAGATTGGTGAAAATGATAATGACCCAAATCAACTGAAATACACACACACACACACACACACACACACACCAATCTAAAGGAAAGAATAACATTGCTTCTCCCTCTTTTCTGCACGCTTTTAAAATGGCTTCTGTTAGAGAGCATTCTTATTTCTCAGTTTTTCTACTATAGCTAGTCACTGTCCAAAGAGGTTACAGCGCAATGAATGTTAGGCTTTGTCTCAAATGCTTCTGCCAGCATTTGAGTGGGACTATCAGCTCTATCTTTGAGAAGCCCAGAGCAGGAATAAACATACTATGTTGCTAATTAAGTCTGGGCTGGGAAATGGGACACTTCCCCCCATGGGAGATAAAGAACAAACAATGAGGTAGGAAGAGTCTGTTCATTTGCTTCAGGATACACAAAACGAGATGGAATTCAGGTCTAATCTGAGACTCATTAGGCTCATGTGCGGGACAGAATAATTTTCCATCTGTCAGAAGGTTAACACAGTAGAGGAAGGCTGGGAACACCATAGCTCCTGGTCTGCTTTTGAAAGCATTTGAGCGGGGCGGGGGGGGAGCCCCTATCTTTCCCCTTTCATTTAAAGTCACTAGCCTCCAAAAAGTGTTCCAAGATTATACTAAAGCATTTGGGATGGAGTTTATCAAGCTGCCAAGTAAACTGCCATTTATTTGGATCCACTTAAATTTATGTATAAAGAGCAAATTTGAACACTACTGGGGGGACTGCCAACTGTTTGTGTTAAAATCAGCCTGCTCTCTTCACTCCAACACCAAGGATTCCTTGCATAGGTGCATGGCTATAAAGGTACTCTTGCTCCAGTTAAGTAGCTCACTCTGAGATGGGCTTAATCCTCATGAACAGTACTTGTCACACTTCACAGCATTGCCTTGGTTGAAATTTAGCCATATGATATGTGGGTGCCAGTTGTTCCAATAGAGTTCACAGAGATGAAAACCATCCATCCATCAATTTGCAGGAGCCTAGAACTGACAAGTGCTTTTGGGCAGCTTTTAATCTAGAGCAGGGGTGTCAAACATGCGTTGTCACACAATGTATTGCGACTTTTTTCCCCTTTGCTAAACCGGGTGTGGGTGAGTGTGACACCCCTGGTCTAGAGCCACCATTGAACAGCCTCTCCACAGGAATTGGATTACAGCACAATTCCTATTACCATCAGTATGCCAGATGTGAATTATAACATTGATAGTGGAAAGGCTGAATCTAATGGTGTGAGATTCTTTAATGACCACGATCTTTTCAAGAAGAGCAACAGTTTTAGTCTCTTATATGAAAAAAGTCTAGTGGCACCTTAAAATGTTATAGAATATCACGTACTGTAAATCTTTTTGGGTCCTAGCTCACTTTCCATTTTTATTTTTGCCATTCCCTCTTGTCCCAAACAGCACCTCTATGAATATCATATTCTCGCGGAGCTGAGCTCCATGCATCTATGATGCGAAATAGGTAGCCTGATGGTTTAAATAATCATAGGAACATTAATTTTAAATTGCCAGAAAACTGTTGAAAAAGTGTCTAAAAACTAGATGAATATATGGGAAAAGACTCTGGCATTCTAGTTCCATCTGTGACCATCTATAGATACAAGAGAAAGTTCTATTAAATCACAGAGGCACAAAGAATATTCTTTTCATGAAGCTGGGGTAGGGAGCACAGAGCAAATTCCAGTTAGCCTCATCACTATAGATATCCTTATTTTTTAAATTTGTAGCCTGTAACATATAATTAATTCCACAGTTAATCTTGCTTTGTAAAAGGTAGCATCAATGGCAGCAATTTTTATTTGTCCTCAGAATATTCCTTCCACAATAGTGCAGGAGTTAAGGTTCAGTGGGAATCTGGTACAGATCATTATAGGTTAGCAGTAAACATTCAGATACCACTTTATTTGCAAACCCTATTCCTCGGGACTGTGAAGGTAAGGAATCACTGCAACTTAACATTGAGCATTGGGTGGAAAATATTTCCTTGCAGACAACCACTAGCTTGGAAGAGATTGATAGATCCTGCATGACAATTGAGTCACTGTGCACATTTTTTTAAAAGTCTCTCATATAGATAACCTCAAATACTAGGCACATAACTCGGCTGACACAGAATCCAATCCAGATGTGCACAGCAGTTGCCTGACTTTTAGTCTCCCAGCTGAAATTGGCAAGCAACTTGCTCACAATTACTGCCTGCTCTGTTGGCTTATTATTTCCATCCCCAAAATCTGCCTCCATTCTTGTTTTTCAACAGCCTGTTGAAATAAGCAGTTTGAACACTGGCCACTATGTTCCCTTGCAGATAAATGCAGTACATAAATTTCATGATTTAGATAGATTTCATGATTTGATTATCATGAAAATGGCATGGGGTCTCCTGCTTGAGGGGGTTGGTCTAGAAGACCTCCAAGGTCCCTTCCAACTCCGCTGTTCTGTGAAAATAAACAGCACCATTGTCAGCCGAAATCCTTACAAGATAGGCATGAGAAAGCTGGTTCTCAAGAATATAAGGTACAGGCATTTGCAGACGATATGGTATTCATAATAGAAGAACCACTAGAGACGGGTCCTGTACTAATGCAAGAGATAAACAAATTTGGGGAACTAGCAGGATTAAAAGTAAACAAGGGGAAAACTAAAATGTTAGTTAAAAATATAATAAATTCTAAACAAAAAAAATTGGAAGAGATAATGGGATTACAAATAGTAAATAAAATAAAATATCTAGGAATCTGGATGAGGGTGAAAACAATAATGCTATGGGAAGATAACTACATTAAAATTTTAAAGCAAATTAAAAGGGATCTGGAAACCTGGAATAAAATGCAAATATCCTTCTTAGGAAGAATCGCGACAATTAAGATGAATATATTACCCAAAGTTTTGTATTTATTCCAGACGATCCCAATACTAATAAATCGAAAGTTTTTTAAGGAATTGGACAGGATAATGATGAAATTTATTTGGATGGGGAAAAAGGCGAGAATAAAGAAAAAATATTTACAAGATGATAAAAGTAGAGGTGGATTCGGACTCCCGGATTGGGAAGTTTACTATAAAGCTGCAATTTTGGTATGGATAAGGGAATGGGTGAAATTAGAAAATAAAAGAATATTAACATTAGAGGGGTATGACCTACAAACGGGATGGCACTCGCTCTTGTGAAATCCGACTGATAAAAAACAAAGCTATGCAACGAAACACATAATATGTAAATCATTGATTAAAAATTGGGTGGAAATAAGGAAGAAAAACTACACTAAAATACTGAGATGGCTCTCAACAATGGAGGCAACTTTTCACCCCAACACATTGGACTTAAATAAAAAACTTAAATACTATCAGATATTGGACACAGAGGGGAGACTAAAAACGAGACAGGACCTGGAAACTCAAGGAATAGTGATAGATAATTGGGCTTACTTACAAATCAAAACGAGGTATAATAAAGACATAAAGGAATATGGAATAGAGACAATACAAATTTGGATAAATTACTTCTGGGACCGGAAGAAAAACTGATATCCAAACTATATAATGTATTATTAGAACAAGAAAGAATAGGACAATTAGTGAAAGGACCAATGATAGCATGGGAGAAAAATATAGGATATAATTAGGACCTGAATGATTGGGAGGATATATGGGAGAAAAACTTGACATATACAAAATCCGTGGCATATAAAGAAAACCAGTACAAAATGATATATAGGTGGCATTTGGCCCCCGCTAGATTAGCAAAATTATTCTCACAGGCAAATCCAAATTGTTGGAAGTGCAAAGACAAAATCGGCACATATTATCATATGTGGTGGACAAGAGAAAAAATAAGGAAGTACTGGACGGAAATTAAAAACTGGATCGAGGATGTGATGAAATGTGAACTGGAGTGGAAACCAGAACTGTTCTTATTAGGAATGATAAAAGGAAATTTTCCCCCAGAGGACAAATACCTGATAACACATTTACTAACAGTGGCCCGAATCTCTTTAGCTCAGAAATGGAAGGAACCTTTAACCCCATCCATACAAATGGTAATAAAGAAAACATATGAATGTGTGGAAATGGAGAGATTAACACTTAAATTAAATGAAAAAGAGGACTCGGACTACTATAAGGCATGGGATACATGATACGACTGGGTAGAATGCAATGGAAAGAGAAGAATGGAGAGAAAGGGAATATAGGAAAACAAGGTATTAGAGTAAATAGAAAGAATTTATAGACAATAGGAGATGCTATGTAATAATTTAGAAAAAGATATAGGAAATACCCAAAAATAACCCAAACCAAGCAAGATGGAAATGAAAACGGTTATGGTTATGTATAAACGTAATTTCACGCGGAAAAAATGTATATCCGATCTGCAACCCAAAACAAGCGGGGAAAGCGCATTGCGCATTGTTTATGTATTTATGTTATTTGTAATTGTAAGTCTGTGTGTTTTGTTTTTAACAATTGTAAATAAACCTTTATAAAAAAAAGAGAAAGCTGGTTCTAAGAACTGATATTTGATTTTTCTCCCTGAACTTTTCTTTCTTAAAATGCTAATATTTTTGAAAAGAATAAGAGCAGCTAACATTTGTAAAATCAGCAGAGGTACCATTTTTCTGTCACAAAACAGTGATAGCCAGCCTATCATGCAATCGAAAGACAGGCATAGCTCATCTGCTCCTATTGAATTAAAAGTACAAGCTTCATTGACTTGGATGAACCTGTCTTCGTATTACAGGATTCAGGGTTTCTGATGAGATTGGTTACCATCAAAATTATGATAAGTTCCAGGAGAACTTCAACTGTCGGCATCTTCAGCTTGTTAAGACCTTCAGAGAGTGATTATATACACCCCTAACAATAACTGTTCAGACGAAAAAGGTTGCTTTTTTAATTTTGTTTTTATTTTTAGAAATAAAGTGAACATTCCTAATACTTGTTCCTTCTCCTATTTTCCTCATAACAACAACTCTGTAAGGTGAGTTGAGCTGAGAGAGTGACTGGCCCAAAGTCACCTAGCTGGCTTTTATGACTAGAACTCACAGTCCCCTGGTTTCTATCCTGGTGCCTTAACTACTAGACTAAACTGGGTCTTCTTTTTGAATCCTTCCTTGATCATAAACCAAATCTCCATTTGCATCTAGGAAGACTATCTTGCCACCATTTGCATCTAGGAAGACTTCTTGCCACAAGCAAAACAGAAGTTAGCTTGAAAAGTTGCTGTGTTAACTAACACAGATATGGCCACCAGATGGGGCCACTAGGCACATTTCAAGAGTAAGGTAGTGAGCCGAATACTATAGAGATCTGGCGCAATGCACATATATCACCTGAATAGTAAGCCTGCTTGCACAAGTCCTAAAGGAACTGCCTTCCCCTGGGGCAATCTCATATTCAACACTAACACTAAATTAAATTCTTGTAGCTCCAGTGCAGCCTGTTTATTCTGTATTTGACAAACTGATCTTGGAGAAGACTTTGAAGCAGATTCTAACTACTAAACAATCAAAGAATTCAGTGTGAAATCATGTATTTATTTATTTATCTTAAAATCTTTTAAGAGGTATGCGGAACTGACTACACATTGGGTAATTTAGTAATATACTATTTGGTCAGTTTTTCAGTTCTGTTAAGAACACAAGTATCCTTAAGCAAGGGAGTAATTTCTTACCCCTGTTCTCCATCTAGATCAGGGTTGTCAAACTCAAGGCCCGAGAGCCGGATCTGGCCTGTGGGGGGCTTAGATCTGGCCCATGGGGCCACCCTGGAAACAGTGAAGGACCGACCTGCAGTGCCTCTTCCAGTGAAAATGGAGCTCATGAGGGCTGCAAACTGCCCTTGCAGACTCTGCTTTTGGCTGCAATTGCCTCTCACAGCCCTCTACCAGGGAAAATGGAGCCCAGGAGGGCTGCAGAATGTCAAGCTGGCCACGCCCACCCTGGCCATGCTCACTAGCCCCCACCCGAGATTAAACAAAAGCTTGATGCAGCCCTCAATGAACTCAAGTTTGACACCTCTGATCGAAATGTACACAATTCCCAATAGACATGCGGCTGCCCCAACCTCCTGAAATAGACTTTCCAAAATGAGACACCAAAGTGGCTGAAGTTTGGCCGAACTATTTTTCCTTCAATGCATAAACACTTTCCTTGTAAGTTTACAACTTATTCCACAAGTTTACAGCTTTCTCCAGAATCTCCATAGACAGAAATTTACTCCATCAACAAAGTCAACTTTTCAAGGCCTCATGCTACACACACACACACACACACAGAGGGAGGGGAAGGGAGGGGGAGAAAGAAAAGTCCCAGCTGATCTTGGTTTATAGTCTTCTATAGCCTTGGCTAGAAGGATTCTTGGGCACTCAGGCTGAATTGAAATAAAGCTTGCTAGGTCCCTAAGTCATCCATTTCCACGGCTATTGCAAGAGCAGTCAGTCTGAACAAGAACAAAGCAAATCATTGAATACTGAAAAAATAGTTGAACATTCTTGCTTGCAAATATCATACTTAGTCCAAATGTTCCTCAACTCAGTGAAATGTAGGCCCATTCAAGACTGGTTCCTTACACAATAAATAGTTTAATCTGAACAGCAATTGGGAACTCTATCCCATTGCAGCTTTCAGGACATTGTTTTGTGAGAGGATCAAGGTAACAAATAGTATCATTTTTTAAAAAAATCCTGCCCTTTTACTAATTTTCTATGCATATACATCAATTCAATATTCTTCATATAAGGGAATAAAGTCTCATTCCCAGATAGCCCATCACTTGTCTTTTCCAATGTTCAAGGCATCCTTCTTACAAAATAATGACTTTTCATTAGTAAAGAGATACAACCCCCAACATCCTTTGAAGGGTGACTTGCCAACTTCTCAGACCTCTATTATACCCTAGATTGCAAATTGCAATAAGAATGTGAAATAAGACAGTCTGCAGGGAAGGTTCCATATGTAGACATTCCCCTCAGTCCACAAAGCAGAGCAACACAAGAGTCTGCCTCACTGAACTAACAGCCTGAAATTGTTGCTGCACTGAATGCCTTCCATTGTATTAGCAGCCATTATCGAATTTATTTATTTATTTATTTATTTGTCAAGTGATTATAAGATAATATGTATAAGTATAAACATAGTTATGAATACATGAAATGGATACATATAAGAAAAATAAAAAGAAACAATAGGACAGGGACGGTAGGCACGTTGGTGCGCTTATGCACGCCCCCTAGAGATTGTAGGAGCAAGGTCAAAGGAAGAAGAACACTCTTCTTTTTCTCATTTCCTAAGTGAGAAATACAAGGGCACTTAAGGTTTCTTGAATTGTGTTTCCAGATTATCAGCAGCTTTGTAAGAAACCAGGCACTAGCTTTAAGCCCATATAAAACCAAATCCTAAATACCACTCCCTCTATTCAGTTCACATGGAACTGAACATAGAAATACCATCAGTTCCATTATCTCCAGGGTAATTGGTGGAATCTTTACTGTTTGGGTAAATTAAAGTCACCAATTCCAAGCCAGAGATGGGGGGAATCATAATCCCATGCTCAGAAGCAACTGTCAGTGTGCCCAGTCCTATTTACTCCTGAATAGTGTACACAATTCTATGGCTTGAAGTCACAACCCTACATAGACTTATGTATATCTCTTATTTCACATAATAATACATGTTTCCAACTCAAAGCATCTATTTGCTTATCACACATCATAATTTTGCTCTGCCACACTTACTACATTCTGCATGTATTTTTACCCTATTCCAAGGCTGGCAGAGTTTTAAACATGGAAGAACTATTAACATTTTCAGAGCTTTCAACTGGGAGCAAGACGTCTTGATAGCCCACTGAACCCTTGATTAAAGTGCTATTATTAATTATAGTGCCTAATAATTGCTTAGGAAATAGGATCTGTTTCTTTTAGCAGTGAGCCACCCAATGGTTCATCTTTCATGCTTCTACCATCAGTACGGTCTGCAGAAATTAGTTGATGGCGATGCTGTGAAAACATTGATCTCCTTGTCCAGATCAAGGGCGCTGACAGAAATAGAAACAGACCAGGCAGATTTTTCTCTCTTCTCCCCCCACTACCAGTTTGGGAACCCTCCTCACCCCACAATTCCAGGCAGCCTGTAACTAGCTGGAAATATTTGAATGTTCTCACTCTGCAGGAATCCTTTGGTTTATGGTAAAGATAGATATGGCACTACTTCCTAAAAACAGAATTAGCTTTATGACTCAAGATCAGTAGGAATCCAACCAAGGCGCCACTCCTCAATTTCACTTAATGCCCAGCCTGTCCAAGAACAACCTCAAGCAAGGATGAAGGTGGCCAAAAGATCCAAATTGAAGCCAAAGCTAGAAATCGTACATTTTTCACTGGGACTTTGGAAGACGGATGGGTGATGGATGGATAGATGGCATTGCAGGGGTGGAAAAGGGAATGCTGACCATGTATACTGTATTGCAGACAAACTGGAAATAAAGGGTAACAATATGTGGCAGCCAACCACATGGAGGAGTAGAACCAAAGACCCACATGGAAATATTTATTCTACTGCAAAAATTCTGAATTTTTGATTCCTAGGGAATCCTACCTGCCTGTCAGGATTCTCCCCATGTAAATGCATAGATCATATCAACTCCACCTCCACTGCAATTGCTTTTTCTATGCAAATGTAAGAAGTAGAAACATTGCAACAGGCCTGCTTCTTCCTACTCCTAGAAGAGCTTTGGTGGCTCAGGCTGTTAAATGCCTGCTCTTAAGATCCAGCTGTCTACAATTACTGTAGGCTCGAATCCCACCAGGCTCAAGGTTGACTCAGCCTTCCATCCTCTCGGGGTAGGTAAATTGAGGACCCAAGATTGTTGGGGGCAATTAGCTGACCTTGTAAAATGCTAGTAATAAGCAGGCATATACAATGGAATGAAGGCTATTGCTGAGCACATTGGGTTGTGCTCCAACTGAGTCTTGGAGAAGCATATAAATGTAATTAAAAAAAGACTGTACTAAGCTGGGGGGCAGGAAGCTAAGTCTTCCAGGTCTCACTCTTATACCAAGAGTGAAAATCCTGTGTTCTTTCAGAGGTTGTCGGGCTACAACTCTGATCTATCTAGCCAATTCAGCTAACAAAGTGATAATGGAAGCTATACTCCAACAACCTATGGAAGTGGCAGGATTTTCATTAACACTATTTCATTTTGTTAAGTGAAATAACTATTGGGTCATCTACTGATGGGTAGTCAGTCATTAATATGGTCGTATTGTCATTAATCCTCCCCTCTATCTGGTTCAAAGCCAAAGGCTGTGGCTTTGATTGGTTTGTGTTTTTTCTTAACTTTGATTCCATAATCTTTCTCTGCTTTGTTCTCAGTACTCAGTACATAATCTTTCTTTCAGATCATCGAACAAATCACTGAACTGTGCAGACCAGTACACATCATTTTGCCTAATCAAAGCAAGCTACTTGCCAGCTGATGAGATTCACTGACAATTCTTCATTATCTTTCACCTTCTGTATGTGACAGAATCTCTTCCTGTCCCAAATTAAAAACTTGCCTCGTTCACTCTGGGATATCTCACGTTTACCACTCCTAGAATGATATGTGATGCAAACAATTATGGGTAAGGTAAACAATTATGGCTTCTTCAAAACATATGTCTTACTTCTCATAACCCTCATCATCTTCATTCCCCTTCAATAGAAGGTGGATCCTGCTATTGGTTTAAGGTGAGATACAAGGAAGATTGGGGCTGCATGAGCTACATAATACCTTCTCTGTACAACTGCATTATCCAACACTTTCATAGTTTAGAGTTGAACAGCAGACAGCAAGCTTCATGTGTAGAACTGACAATGTCTTCCGCATTTTCATTCTGACTAGGATGTTTTGATTTCAATCATTATCTGAGAACTGACATGTAATGAAAACTGATAGAATGGTTACTCAACCTATTTCAAGAATTATGAGAAGAAAGACAAATGTATTTGTTTTTAGAATATAAGAATCCAGCAACTTATTGTTGGTGAGGGCAAGCGTTAAGAATATGAAAATGTCCCAGTGCAATCTGACCACAGATCCATCAAGCTTGAAATTCAATGTCATATGAAATGACTTGGGGACTATAAAACACAAATTAGACAGTGAATAAAGAAAACAGGGATATGTATTGCAAATAACATCTCAGAAAAATGTCTAGTTTACTAAGTTGAAATGTCCTCTGATTGCAATCATGAAGTTGACCCAAAGTTGACTACTCAATTTCTCTTCATCAGGTGAGCGCAGATTTCCCTGAAATATGTTGCCTTCCTTAAGAGCTCCTGGAATTCCTGACCAGCACTTCCAATATCTGTCAAGGCTTCCAATGCAGGCTCCAACAACCAGAGGGACATAGGTAGGGACAGCTGGGTGATGGCACAAAAGCAGAGCTTATTCTGACCTTGTAAGGATATCAATCTGAAAACTCATTCACACATATCAGTCCAGTGTTTTAAGTAGACTTATATATAGCAAGCACACATTAAAGGCAATGAATTATAGGCACAGTAGAAATGCAGATGAAGACCGTCTCAATCCAGAGCAGATGCGGGTGGCAAAGAGAGATAAAATGATGAACAAATCTCAAGATATTTAAAGAACGACACGCTAAACAAGAGCTAAAAAGAATTTGTAGCTTAGCCTGGTCAGACAGCTGCTGAGCCTTGGTGAGCCCCTTTTGATAATCAAGAATCCCAGGATGGCAAGAAGTAGAATACTCTGGGATCTAGACTTGGGTAAGTGCCAAAAGATTTTAGGATTTAGGAGGCTGTGAAGTGGATAATTAGAGCCACAGAGATGAGTAGGGCAGTCAATGCTAGACCACGAAGTGTTTGGGGAGCAGAATAGAGGTGCAGGAGAAGCATCCTCCTTCTTCCCCTCTTGAATTCAGCTCTACCTTGGAATGCTTCCCATCCCATTCTTTGCTTCCCCTGTGGGCCTCTCTGACTTTGACAAACTGGATGAAGACAGGCAGAAAGCTAATACGTGCAGCATTTTTCTGTGTAAGATTGAGAAAGAAACCAGAGAATAGCCATGCTATCCTTACTTTAACCACTTTTGTGACTTTTGGAGTTTGCTTCTTCATAGGCCCAGCATCCATACGAGAACAGGTCACTTGCCTCTCTGCTGCTGTGTGGGTGTGTGACAAGCTGGTTGCGCTCCTTCTCCTGAGAAAGGAAAGCCTCTGGATGTAAATAGCACTGCATTGGCAGGCAGGATAGAAAACAACCTGTGGGGCTACAACCCAGCATTTTTTCCTAGTAAAGGAATCTATTGAGTGCTATTGACTGGGAATAGTTAGAAAAACTGTCCTGACCTGGTCCCTCCTCCTACATAATTCAATCATGCCTCCATCCACATATGTATGGAGAGACTCAGCTCTGGAGTTCTTGCTTGTGGGGAGATGGAAGGGGATATTAATTGTACTTCCATGTTAGCAAATATCATGCCTTGATCTCTGCAGTGTGATTGGCATTTACAATTCATTACTAGCTTTTTGGCAAAAATTTGGTGATTTTGAACATCACACCCACTTCTCATCATGGTTTGGAAAAAAAATTGTACACCATTAATGATTTAGAGAGCTGCCCAAGAAAGTAGCATTACTGGCAAAGGTGAGTTCTCACTCTAGATGGTGAAAGAGCCAGCCTTAGAAGAAAAACACATCTTGGAGTTTGGAGTGATGCTCTTCTTACTGAGGCAGAAATAGCTCTACTTCAGAGTATCCTTTTCTAACACATCAAAGACCCAACTTCAAAGAAGCCCTGTGAAATCCCCTAAAATTAAGGATACAATCCAGGGGAAAAAACACTTCAAAGCTTACAGATTCTCATAGAAGGGATTTAAACTATATATAGAACCAAATGAACCAACAGATCCTTAAATACTGCATGGAATGTTGTTTAACCATAAACAGTAAATATGTTTTAAGAAAATGGAAGAATTTCAATAGTGTTTCAAAATCTGCAGAAACTGTGTCAATTACCAAACTACGCCAATTACCAAATACACAGGATCCATACACACATGAAGGCACAGTTTCAAAGATATGCTTTACTCTGACAATATTTCAAGCAAAGTATCGCACAAGCTCTGCCAAGTTGTTATGTTAAGCAACACAGATCCTTCTTCTAAATTACAAATGAAGATGTCATGTTGTTGTCTCAAAGATGCTTTTTCAAGAGGCAACTGGACTTTCTTAGGTTTTTTTTTTTGAAGACGTTTCGCTTCTCATCCAAGAAGCTAAATGTCTTCAAAGAAAACAAGGAAGTCCAGTTACCTCTTGAAAAAGCACCTTTGGGACAATCATGACCTGGATGACTGAGAATCTCCATAGACGTCATGTTGTTATCTCACCTTACATGTTCATTCTGAGGTCTCTGACATAGAGACTTCATTGCAGTGTGTTAATCTCCAAAGATCACACATTGCCGAGCTGGACCTTAGATCTACACTGTATATGGTATTTCATTTATGTCTTCAATTTATTAATTCTCAGAAATCAAAGTTATTAATAAGCTGGACAGGATAACAAACTCAGATTTTATTTGGAACTACAATTTCAACCAGATACCAAGTTCCAATGCCCTCTCCTTCCCTTGAGGCATGCAACTTCTTCACGTGAGCCTGAACATGATGAAAGGCAGCTTCTTGTAAGAATCAAGTGGAAAGAATTCTTATCTCTCTACTCTTAGGAGCAGAGGTAGTCCACAACTAATGACCACTTGTTTAACAATGGTTCAAATTAATGATTACCCAGGAATACTGCTCCTTATTACGTCAGGGATGCCTCTGTGAAAAACTTATTAGTGAAAAACTTATTAGTAGGGGGCAGTCTAGAAAGCTGGCTAGGAAACAACTATTTTCCTTGATGAAGCTCCCACCCTGAAGAGGAGCTCTGGACAATCAGACATATTGCAGAGTCTTTCACACTTTTCTGCACTTTTTTTATTTGATTTATCTTTCTGCCTAGATGCCCAATGTGTATACCAACAAATCAGTGGTGGTATTCAAATTTTTTTACTACTGGTTCTGTGGGCATGGCTAGGTGGGCATGGCCATGTGACTGGGTGGGTGTGGCTTTTTTTGCAGCACCCCCTCCCTGTTTTTTGGGCCTTCTGGGCCTCAGGCAAGCCTCCTGGGATGGCCTTTTTGCTCCCAGAAGGCTTCCCTGGGGCTCAGGAAGGAAAAAAACAGCCTGGATGGGCACAGCCCCCCCATGCTCCATTTTGGGGCCTTCCTGGGCCTCTGGGAAGCCTCTTGGGTGAAGCATTAAGACAGTGAGGGGAATCCTGGCATAGCTGATCATAGGAACAGCTGATTGTTGGGAAGGGGGAAAATAAATACCTTAAGGAGTGACTGGGCAGGGAAGAACGCAGTCAGTGATGTCAGGCATGCGCGCAATGTTGCGCATGCGCGATAAGGACTGATTGGGCGGGGAGAGGAGGGGCGACTGGGTCGGGGGCATGGCCAGCCAGAAGTTACTACTGGTTCAGTGACCCACGCCAAATCCTTGCTACTGCCTGAACTAGTGCTAACCGTCTGAATACCACCACTGCAGCAAATCTTACAACTCTGGCAACTTATCACAAATATCCAGGGAATAATTGCTTGAAAATTACTGGAGGTAACTTCCAGGACTATTTGCACCAGACAGACTCCTCATCAATCTCTGTATCCAGGTCAGAGGAGGCCCACACGTCACTCACTTTTAGCTAGTAAAAAAAAAATCAGATGAGGTTCATTTATTAAACTTCAACAGATACCCAAACAATTAAGTGGCAAAACGGGATAGAAGGCAGACAAAAGGGAGAGGAAGAGAACAAATCTCTTCATAATGCTCAGAAGTTATAAAACTATAATGACTGAGGCTTAAGTGGAATGAAAGAAGGGTCAATCCTACCTAGGAAGAAGCCAGCATGGCAAGAAAGAAGTTTATCCTAATGAGGAGAACTAAAAGGCAGGCAGACTCTGGCAGAAAAACTTGTAAGCGATTTAATACAGAATGGAAAAGGGATTGTTCAGAATGTAAAGATAATCCTTGATAGTAATTGAGCCCACAATTATGGTCATTATTTACTGCCAGTCATTAAGTGGATCACCTTTTTTGTGGGGTCTTTAAGTGAATGATGCAATAAAGTGAACACCACAGTCATTAAGCAAAACACTGCAGTCATTAAGCAAATGCCACGGTCATGAAGCAAACTCATTGTTTACTAGGGAGTTTTTGTCAAAAATCAGAAGTAAATGCTGATTTACAGCAAAAATGTTGTAAACTGTGGTCATGTGACCACAAGGCTATGTAAAACAGTCATAAATGCAGGCCAATTGCTGACAGCCCAATATGCAGTCATGTGTCTAAATTGGACAGCTGTCAGAACTTCAAATCTGAGTTATAACTACCTTTGGGGGGGGCATTGTAGCTTCAAATGGTCACTAAATGACTGAACATAAGTCAAGGACGACCTGTAAGGCAAAAACAACAACAACAACGAAAGGAACAAGGGATGTTTCCAATATGCTGGAAGCGGAAAACCAACCATTAGAATGACAGTGGTCCTCACCATGTGAATGGGGATTGTAGAGAAACTGAATGAATTATTGGCCTCTGCCCTCATGAGAGAAGAAAAGGGACAAACACCTGAACCAGAAGCAGAACTTATATTGTGGTGGGAACTGAAACAACTAAGTCAATTTGAAACAATGAAAGAAGATACTCTAGAACATTTAGAATTTTTTTTAAAATTCATATTTATATGCCGGCCTTCTCCAGAGACTCAGGGTGACTTACAATTTTTGGAGCACAACCCAATGCGCTCAGCAATAGCCTTCATTCCATTGTATATGCCTGCTTATTACTAAGCGGCATTTTTACAAAGTCAGCTTATTGCCCCCAACAATCTTGGGTCCTCACTTTACCTACCCCGAGAGGATGGAAGGCTGAGTCAACCTTGAGCCTGGTGGGATTCGAGCCTGCACTAATTGCAGGCAGCTGGAACTAAGCGCTAGGCGTTTAACAGCGTAGTTACAAATCACTGGGGTCCTGATGTCTCCACCTAAGAATCTTAAAGAATTCAACTCTGAAAATGCTAACCCTTGGCTAAAGTTGTATAATTTGTCATTCAAATCAGGTACAGGGCCAGAGGACTGGAAGGTATCAAACACTGGAAGGTATCCAATAGCAATATTTAAAATGGAATGCAGAAGTTCCATAGGAATGTTAATCAAAATCAAACTGACATAAGGAATTGAGCCTCGCTGAATGAAAATCAGCATGGGTTCTACAAAGATACACCCTCCTTTGTCAATCTTTTAGACTGTTTTGAGTGTCGACAAATGGATGGAGGTGATCTTATTGACACTATTTTTCAAAAAACCTCTTGACACAGTTCATCAAAGGTTTTTGGGTAAACTTAGTGGCAGTGAGGATTTCCTTATTGAATCTGAATTTGTTTTGAATACTTTATTTGGTCATGTGTGATTAAATACACAAGGAATTTATCTCCAATGCAGACATGTTCCAGGAGGCTCTTTTTAATCTGGATGAGTAATCAAGCAAATGGGAAATGCTGTTCCATTAAAATAAACATAAAGCAATGCTTGTTAGGCCCCCCAAAACACAACATTGTACACATTGATAGGGCCTGCTCTTCAGATATTAGTGGCTAATCTAATGAAGAAGTGGAGTCAGTGTGAGAAAGGACATTCCATGCCTGCAATTATTAGGAAAGATTGAAAATAATATTTTAATGCTGTTATACTAATCTAGTGTAAGCCTACATCTGGAATGCTGTGTTCATTTCTGGTCACCACACTTGGAAAAGGTTATAAAAGAGTGTGGGAAAAGTTCAGAAGAGGACAAAAGAGTTTCAAACATTATCCCTATAGGAAATAGGAACCAACAAGTTCTTTGGAACTTGTTGGTTTGGGAAAAAGGAGGGAATGACAGAGTCACAGAGGCTATGACCAAGATGTATAATATCATGCATAGCACAGAAAACGTTGGCTAATTCTTTCCAGAGAAATTGACTGGGAGATCTAAAATGGGCAGAAGAAAGCACTTCTTCCCAAAACCTATAATTTCCCTGTGGAATTCATTACCATGAGACACAGTGATGGCCAATAACTTGGATGACTTTAAAATGGGATAAATTTGTGGAGGGCTATCAGTGACCATCAATCTAAAATCTCCTTCAGCTGGTCTTCCATTTTCCCCTCCATGCCACTGGGAGGCAGAGCCGACAAGGTGGTTCCACCCCAGGCACCTGACAGACCCTGAGCGGTTCCAGACGGCGCTTGGGCCATTACCTGCCTCCCTGGCCCACGACTCGGCCAAGACCCTAGTGGAAGCCTGGCAACAGGTGGCCTCTGGGGCTCTCGGCCGGGTTGTCCCCCTGTGGCCCTTAACCCGATGCAGATCCCGGTTGGCCCCCTGGTTTACCACGGAGCTACAGGAAATGAAGCATCGGAGGAGGGGCCTAGAGAGCAGTTGGAGGTCCTCCCGGTCTGAAACCGACTGAGCCCAGTTGAGGTCCTTTTCGAGGACCTACCTGGGACTGATGAGAGTGGTGAGGAGATCTTACTTTGCCACTCTTGTCGCATCTGCAGATAATCGCCCAGGGTCACCCGCTCCCTCCTTAATCGGGAGGTGGGGGTGGACCCTTTGCAGGGATGTGCCGAGGAGTTTAGTCAACATCTGTTGGAGAAGATCGCTCGGATCTGGACTGGGTTGGACACCAACTGGCGTGAGTCGGACATGGAGTCAACGGCGAGCCTTGTCGATGTCATCTGGGAGGAGTTTGACCCTGTATCCTCAGATACGGTGGACAGGATTATGCGGCAGTTGTGTGCCTCCATGTGTTTATTGGACCCATGTCCCTCCTGGTTAGTCTATGCTGCCCGTGAGGAGATGTGTGGCTGGCTCCAGGCAGTTACCAACGCTTCACTGTGGGAGGGGTTTTTCCCTGCTGCCTTGAAAGAGGCGGTGGTGAGACCCCTTCTTAAGAAGCCTGCCTTGGACCCAGCCAATTTAAACAACTTCCGTCCAGTCTCCAACCTTCGCTTTTTAGTGAAGGTTGTTGAGAGTGTGGTGGCACAACAACTTCCGGCTTTCCTGGAAGAAACCGAGTACCTAGATCCGTTTCAATCGGGCTTCAGGCCTGGCTATGGCATGGAGACGGCATTGGTCATGCTGATAGATGATCTCTGGAGGGCTAGGGACAGGGGACATTCCTCTGTCCTAGTCCTATTAGACCTCTCAGCGGCTTTTGATACCATTGACCATGGTATCTTATTGCGGCGTCTTCGGGAGCTGGGAGTGGGAGGCACCATTTTACGGTGGTTCTCCTCTTTCCTCTCGGGATGCACGCAGTGGGTGTTGACGGGGGGGCAGAGATCGACCCCGAGGACCCTCACTTGTGGGGTTCCTCAGGGGTCAGTGCTTTCTTCCCTCCTGTTCAACATCTACATGAAGCCGCTGGGTGAGATCATCCGTGGTTTCGGGGTGAGGTATCATCAATATGCTAATGATACCCAGATTTACATCTCCACCCCAGACCACCTCAGTGATGCCCTCCCCGTGCTTTCGCGATGCCTGGAGGCGGTGCAGATCTGGATGGGGAGGAACAGGCTCCAGCTCAACCCTGACAAGACTGAGTGGCTGTGCATACTGGCATCTTGGGTTCAAGATATTTCATCTTTGACCATAGGGGGAGAGGTGTTGCCCCCCAAGGATAAGGCGTGCAACTTAGGTGTTCTCCTGGACAAACGGCTCAGTATGGAGGAGCAGGTGGGAGCCGTCGCCAGGAGGGCCTTCGCCCAGGTTTGCCTGGTGCACCAGTTGCGCCCCTACTTGGACCGAGATTCCCTATGCATGGTCACTCATGCGCTAGTTGCCTCCCATCTTGACTACTGCAATGCTCTCTACCTGGGGCTGCTCTTAAGGACTATGCAGAGGCTTCAACTGGTACAAAATGCGGCTGCGTGGGCGGTGATGGGAGTGGCCCGATTCTCCCATGTGACACCCCTCCTGCGCGACCTTCATTGGTTGCTGGTTGCCCTCTGTGTAAGATTCAAGGTGCTGGTATAAAGCCCTGCATGGCTCGGGTCCGGGGTACTTGCAGGAGCGCCTCCTACCAGCATTGAGGTCCGATCGCCCGGTATGCTCCCATAGGCAGGCCCTCCTGGGGGTGCCGTCAGCCAGACAATGTCGGTTGGCGGTCCCCAGGGAGGGCCTTTCTGTGGGGCGCCCACCCTTGGAATCAGCTACCTCTAGAGCTGCGTTTGGCCCCGGACCTGCGCTCCTTCCGCCGTGATCTCAAGACTTGGCTGTTTGTACAGGCTGGCCTGGACTGAGCAGGGCTGGGAATTTTAATTTAAGGGTATTTTAATTGATTTTATAATTGGATTGAATTTGATAAAGATGTATTTATTGTTTATATATGTAAGCTGCCCGAGTCCTCGGAGATGGAGCGGCATATAAATCCAATTAAATAAATAAAATAAAAAATAAATAAAATACTGAAAGGTATCTCTAGGGCTTTATGCTTCCAAACACCAGTTGCAGGGTAACAATAGCTGGAAGGAGTTACACTCTCTTTCCTATTTGTGGGCATCATAAAGGCAACCACTTGACCACTGTGGAAAATGCTAATTGCAAGCTCACTTCAGTGGAATTCATTCCATTCCAATTCATTGGCATCACTTCCCACTGAATACAGCTAGTCTTCTATAATGAGAAATCCAGAGCCAACCCTATCAAGAAGCCACACATTTTATTTCAAATTCTTGGGTCAATGCTTGAGAAGCAGGTAACTGCGGTGACCAAGAACACCTTTTGTACAAATTCATCTTGTGTGCCAATTGTGCCCATTCCTAGATCAGGAGGCACTGCTCTTAGTCACTCTTGCCTTAATCACTTCTTATTTGTATTATACAAAGTGCTCTGTGTGGGGCAACCCTCAAAAAGATTCTGAGAAAGGCTTATAAAGGTACCACTTTGGAGTTTAGTTCTCCTTGTGACTGTAATTTTTTTAAAAAGTTTACTCAGCTCAGATTGTGATAGAATGCAGTAAGAGAGGAAGGACATAGGTAATAAAGGGTCCTGAAATCAAATTGGCTCCATTCCAAGCTACAGTGGTATGATTGACAGATATACCATAATTTCTCTGTCATTTGGTGATGCGTGGTGGAGAACCAGCAGAAAGATCAATACATCACTGCCTATCAATATTATGGGACATGAATGGTACTATTCAGTAAGGAACGAGAGGAGACATGCTAGAGGCAGGATACATATAGGCAACAAGGTAACAAAAATCACATTGGTATAATTAAAACAGCATTTTAATCCCAAAGTGGAAAAGGAATACCTTGGATATTGGAATCCATCTGAAGGAAGAACATACTACTTTGTAAAAAATGTCATCCCTTGTGATGGTGATGGATGGACTTCTGAAGAACTGTAAGATTCAATAATACAACTGAGAAATCATGTAAATATTATCAGTGCAAATATATACAGGGACAACATGCAAGACCACCAACATTCAACTCATGGGCTAGAAGGAGCCAAGCTTCCTGGGATTATGTTTAGTTTCACAGCATGCTTTGGAGGAAATAATGCTCTATATTTATTGGGAGAATGTCTTCATCCTGTTTGAATTTGCAACAGAGCAAGAGATTGGATCCAATTTTTATGATACGACTAAGCTCCTTTATGTACCTTCCCGCCAATTTGGATTTGTGTGAACTTCCTGCAGCAGATAATTAGGTGGTCCATTCTTTCTTCAGCTTCTTGGCAGAGGTGGCATTTTCTATCTGTTGCTGTCTTCCCAATTCTAGTTTTGTATCCATTTGTTTTTAAGACTTGGTCTTATGCAGGCAAAATTAGCCCCTCTATCTTGTTCTTCAAATTTCCTATTCTTAGCCATTGCCAGGTCTTGTTATTATCTGCTTTGCCTGTTATTTTCTTTTTTTTATGTACTGAAATACTTCGCCTTGCCATGTCTCTTTTCTATTCGACATTTGGTCTTTCTTGGTCTTTAGTCTCTCTGGTATTCAATATGCCTTCATTAGATTCAATGCAACTTCTTCTCTATCCTTCAGATCAGGGGTCGCCAACCTTTTGGACCTCAGGGACCACCAAACTCATAATTTTAAATCCCGTGGACCAGAGACACTGGGAAAACCCAAAAAAAGTGCAGGAAAATTCCCCACCCCATTTTCTTACTGATTGATCATTCTTTATTTGGGAACACAGGATACCGTCTCCAGCTCCATTCTCAGGGGGAGAAAGAAAGAGAGAGACTTTTGGCTTCATGCAAGGAAAGCAGCAGAAGCAGCAGAAGTCTTTCTCTCCCCCAAACTCTGCCAGAAATGAGTCTTTGTGAGATTTGAGGCGCCAGTGCAGCCTCTTGGAGCAGGATGCCTTCCAGGGTCCCAAAGACTCATTTCTGACCTAGATTGGGGGAGAGAAAGAAAGACTTTTGCTGCTTTCCTTGCATGCAGCCAAAAGCAGAAGAAGAAAGAAGTGGAAAGAAGCAGCCAAGCAGCCAATTTTGGCCAAGCGAGGAGCGTGGGGTGAGTTGGACAAGCTCCCCTCCTCCGCTCTTCTCCCCCTCCCCTCACTACCTCATGTTGTTTGCAAAGCAAGCGATGCAAGCCTTGTGTTCCCACAGACCATGTGGGTGGCGCAGCCTTGTGTTCCTGCAAAGCCTGGATTAATTGCTTTGGGGGTGCTTTGAGGGGTGCTTTGGGGATGACATTTCTCTGAGGACCAGTAAAATTTTCTCACAGGCCACCAGTGGTCCCTGGCCCACTGGTTGGCGATCACTGCTTCAGATATTCTTCCAATGTGGCGTATTTATAGCATCCCATGCCCACTTATGCTCCTTTGTAACTAGAGTTGTTAATACCATATTATAGTTCATCACACAGTCAGTTAGATGTTTAGACAGGACTTGGCATTTTGTTCCACCTGAATCTTTTCTTTGCCATAATATTGCATCTATTTGCACAAGACCAGCTTGCAATGTTCTCAAAGTTTCCAATAATTCTTTTCAAATACAGTATAACTGTAAGCCTCTATCCTGCCTATCCTTGATTTCTCTGGCAGGTTCCTAGGGATGCTCGTTCATTTGATAAGACTGCATTTGGAATGGTCGGTTTGCAAAGGCTACTCTGATCTAATGACAGTCTTATTGATCTCGACTCTAATAGTTATCCTTCTTCCTTCCTCATCAATACATAGGCAATACACAGCCAATACACACCCAGCAGGTATTACTTAAAAAAATAGGCAAGTGAAGTTCAAAGCCTTCCAGACATTTAAAATTTGGAATCATCTACCCAAATTATTTAAGTTATAATAACTAGTACTGCATGGCCCCAACTCATCCTAGTTTGGAATTTCCTCTGAGTTCGTGATTGGTCTTCTTGGTCATTTTCTCTATGGAGGGAGGCCACACTCATTGGGAAGAGAAATTAGAATTTCCACTTTGGAGACTTTTCAAGATGGCCCAGGTAATCCAGTAGTGCCAATAGGCTAATGAAGGAAGAACATTATGCCTGCATTTCTGAACTGAAAGAAGCAGATGTCCCTTTTTCAAGACCATGTCACACATCTCCTGCCTCATCACTTCCTTCTACAGGGAAATTGGCTACCTTATAGGATCTGCGCACATTAGTTCTTACATCTTGGCTCACACAGAGCAAGCATCCCTCTGCAGAAGCCACATGGCACTGTCCTGAAATCTCCATTAGTAAACATATGGCATAAATATTAGGCAGAGTGAATGCATTTCTGTTTATGTTGCTTTGATGTACTGTATATATACAACTTTTGCAATAAAGCCAACTTTGTTTAAGATAACACAAAATCTGCTTTGTGAGGGTTTAGGAGGTGGTAGTATTCTGTGCCAAAGCTTCTTGGGATGAATGATGATATTTTCCCATTTTCTTCCCACGCCTCTCTTGCTACAGAGTTATATTTATTTTTCATTTCACAGCCATATGTTACTTAAAATCTGTGTTCCATGACATTTTTTCAAGGTTGTCCAAGGAATTCTGTTCTCTGGAATCCTAGTTCATTTCCTCTGACTTGGTCCATAATTGTGCATGTCTTCTAGGCTTATTTTTAGCAGTGACTTCTTTCTAGAATCCATGTTTCAGTGAAAACAGATTTCAATCAGCATACTTTTGCTCCCAAACTTTGTTCTTCAAATCTGACCATCAAGCAGTCACAACCATATTTGTCCTAAGAACGCTCTCTTGATGATGCTTTTTATCAGACAAATGCTCTGAAGCACTGATAGATTTTACTAAGACATACATATCTCTTACTTCTCGTTTCTATCCCTCCTCTGTTTCCCCATTTCTTCAATTTCCATTTTTCCTTTAAGCTCTAAGTATTTTCCATTTAGTGGGAAAATATAGAATAGTTGCACATGAGGACTTTTGATTGATAAGGCTACGAACTGCTCTGCCCTGTCAGGAAGAATAAACTGGCCAACTAAGTGGTTGTTGCCTGGATTTTGTCCAAATGATCTGCAAAACTCCTTGGAGAAGGAAGGCGGGAATTCAGGTTGGAATTGAATGTGAGCAGGAAAGACTCTGCTTGTAAGGAAGGGAACACTGTCAAAGGAGCCAGAGCCAGTTCTCAGAGGACCATCAGAAAGCAAAGGTTATTTGCAAGATTATTCACAAGACAGGACTTCCGGGAAAAAGGAAAGTTGTTCCAACAAGTTCCAGAACTCAAGCGAATGCGCAGATGTTCTAGGCAACACCCTTTCTCTGAGCAGCTCTTGAGCTGAAAGGTTTACAATCTCCCTTGGAGACTTACAACTATTTAATTCTTTCCAGACAGGGTTACCAAAGAGGTTGTTGAAACACCCCACGCTTGGGGTGGTTGCGGTTGGAGGGGTGGGCTCCAGCTTCCGGCTTAGGGAGGGAAGATGTCTGCTTGCAGGTTCCCTACTCTTACACTGGGCTACACTGGGAACAGCTGCAGAATTCCTGGGCCTCCAGAGGTTCACACTTCTGCTTCAGACACAGTTTCCTGACCATCACTGGAGGCAGACCATAACAAGTTTAACCACAGCCCAGTTGTGCACTGACAGTCTCTAAAGCATGCCTGAATGTGACTGAACTCAGAAAACATTTGACTTAATACAGACAATGTTGCACTCAAGATTTTAAAACTGACTGAAGTCCAACAAGTAATCAACAAGGCCACAATTATGTAATGACAATAAACAAAGGCAACACAGGGAATATGTATGGTAACTGGGTTTTACCTCTGGTAAACTTATCCATGGGAATGCAAACAAGATATGGTCATCCAGAAACTTTGGAAATGGAAATATGACATAGGGATAAGATTAGCCATTCACATAAAATTTCTCTATCGTTGTTGGTTGTGACTAAAAAAATGTCAAGTAAGCTCAACTTTTAATGGTATTTAAATGGCTGTCTATATATGCTCAAACAAGTTTCATTAGACTAGTCTAGTTGACTACATTGTATATTCATTTTTAATTATAGTTAGTCTTGGGACTACATAGATAAAAATTAATTATACACAATTAAGAGAGAGAGAGAGAGAGAGGGAGAGATCTGGATCACAGGTCCAGCTTAGAATGGGGAAAATATAGCACAATGCAGAAATAAGTCTCATCTTGGAATTCAATAAGAATAAACAAACAAACAAACAAATACATACACATATACACACATACATACAAACATACAAATGTTAGGCTCTATGTCCAAAATGGCTTGGCTGATCCAGGAAAATAAATATCTCATCCACATCTACCTCCAATGTGAGTTGCAGAATCAGCCAGCCCTTTCAGATGTGCTGCTGAGTCACTCTCCCCATGTGGAGTCAACATGGTTCGGAGAGGTGGAGGCAGTCATTGGGACAGCAGAGAAGAAAATACTGCTGGAACAGCCCAGGGCAAGACCTGCAATGGAGAGAAAGCCTCTGTGATTGTTTTTCTTAGATGCCCGATAAGGAGAGTTCTGAATGGTGTTCGGCAGGTTCACATTTAATGGCTCTGAGTTGTCATCTTCAATCTATCAAGGATATTTTTGTATCTGAAAATCTTAGCTAGCCTGTGTTTTATATAAACATCATATCTCGGATAGAGAGTTAAAGACGTCCTTTTAACAACGTGCAAGCAAGGCTACCTCAGAGTTATGGGTGGCTTATTTTTCCAGTCTTCAGTCCATCCTGATGTAATCAGATCATTTAGGAAACCATTATTAGATCACACAACATTGGGGAACGAAAGAAAATGTTCTGGTACGTATGAAAAAGATCCTCCAAAGAATATTTGACCAATCTGATCTGCTGAACTTCTGTAGGCAGTTTGGATTAGAAGTGGGGAGGCTCAGGTTCAAATTCACCCTCAACTATGGAAACTGATTGACTCCTTCTCAACCCACCCCATCCCATCGGAGTATGGTTGGAGAGATAAAATGAAATGAGATCCTCATAGAAGCCACTTTATGCTCTTGAAGAAAGTAGAATATACTTCATCAGCATTATCATCAGCATGAGCAACCATTGCATTCAGTGCTTTTATTAATGGCTGAACATGCCTTCAGGGAGTCTTTGTGTCTAATGTTATTACAGACAGTAACCCACACAGGTAATGAATGAAGTTTGCAGTCTGATCCTCATATTACATTAAATGTGGTACAGTATATAGTTGCCTCATTAATGGTTTTTAAAGGCTGTGTCTTCTTCTGGCTGTCTTTGACTCATCTTTAGCCCACTGCAGAGGCAGCTTAGAGTCATCTGTACTTGTTGCATTGTTATTAGCAGATCTTCCCTCTTCTCCCATGATCTATTACTGTATACTATTGGTGGTCCTGGTCATATGGTCGATGGCTGGGCTCTGCTGGCTCCCATTGGCTATTCGAGACTGTTGCAGGCAACTTTCTTACCTACTACCCTCACCCCTTTGTTATTAGTCACTGTCTTCCATGGCTCACATAAAAGCAATAGCATTAGGGTTATATACCACTTCACAGTGCTTTACGGCACTCTCTAAGCAGTTTACAGAGTCAGCATATTGCCCCCAACAATATGGGTCCTCATTTTACCAACCTAGGAAGGATGGAAGGCTGAGTCAACCTTCAGCCACTGAAAATTGAACTGCTGGGAGTTGGCAGAGTTAGCTGCAATGCTGCATCCTAACTACTGTGCCACTATAGCTCATATTGCCTGATTAGCACATTCTGTAGTGCTTGCTAGATTTTGTTCTGAAGTGCTTGTTCTGTCTACATTATCTGTTCTCCACCATTTCAGTTAAGAAAGGCCTTCAATGCAGCCTTGTTATTTTGTGGTAGGCACCACTTTGCCTGCCCCTACATGATCTCCCCTACTTCAAACAGACTATGTCCAGGTGCTGCTACTATGGCCATTTGCTAACAGGGCTTCCATTCAATCCACTGTTTTCTGTTGGGGTATCTTGGAACTGGAGTGAAATTGTAAAGAGTTCTGTTTCCTCTTTTAGTCCAAGCAATAGGTCATATAGGCAGGGAAAATGTGGGGAAAGGACTGATACTCCTCACAAGCCCTTCACTGCATTACTGGAACTCAGGCTATTTCTGAACATGGGATGGTTCTGCTGCACTTCTGGAAGAGCACTAAATTCATGTCCAAAATAATCTGGCTGACAGGCTAATGGAATGGGTGAGGAGTGGGATGAAGTGAGAAGGAGATTGTTGCAATGGCTACAAAAGCTTCATCCTGCTTCACCCTGCACCTTCTTCCATTTCACTGTTCTATTAGCTGTGCTGTTTTTGGACATGGGTTTAATGTTCTTCCAGGAAAGCAGTAGACCCCAGTTCAGAAAGAGTCCAAATGACACATCTCTACTAATACAGACAACCTCTTGGGTGATATCCTATCAACCTCTTCAAAGAAGGACAAGACAAAATGTTGATGCCTCATGATCTACGTGTGCCGATCTGGAAAATGCATTTAATCCTGCTGGCAAAATCTTCCCAACCATGTTGTATAGGGCTACCAGACTGAGCTGCAAAAAATCTACATAGCTACGATACAGCAGCATAGAGTTTGAATATTTATACTGTGTCTCTTTCCTGCCAGTTAGCAATAGCCAGGATTTTTGCAATTCAGATGTGGTAGAGCATCATTATGGATAGACCTACAATTCTCTGGAAAATAGAAGTGATTATTTTATCATCCTGGCTTTGCAAAATAAGACACTTGGCACCCAATCCTGCAGGTAGGACCCATTTTCTGCACCTGATATTATATCCCATATAATTTTCATGTACACAAAAACATAGCCATAGCAGCCAAGCTGTGAGTAATGGCAGAATTACATTTTCAGAAACAACAATTGTTAGGATTTTTATTCTTAATCCAATCTGGTGCAGAGAATGGTCTTTTCATGCTGATCATCAACATGCCAGGCTACTCAAATTGACATTATAGGATTTCGATCATTGTCCCCCTACTTCTATCCCGTGTTCACCTAGGACCCCAGTGCTTTTCCCAATTTCAGCCTGCCATCTTTGCAGTTGCTTCAATCTTTCAAAGTCTTCATGAGTCTCCCAAACACAAAATTTCCAGGTTTTACAGAGCATTATCTTGTCTACATAGTCTACATAGTAATATTGTTCTTGGGTTCTCATGGCTTACCAAACATATTAAGAAATGGTTTGAAACCTTAATAAGTAGATAACCCACAGGTTCACTTTTGGCACATATTTTCCAAGTATGACAGGTTCAGCTCCCAGAAAACTGCTAGGTAGTGAGAATTTTAAGGGAATAATCTATCATTTTCAGTTGGTACCAGGTAAAGGAAGGCCACTTTAAGTATATCTTGCTATAGAGCACTGCACATCAGAACAGCTAGACACAAGAACAGTTTTTTCCCAAACACCATCACTCTGCTAAACAAATAATTTCCTCAACACTATCGAATTATTGACTAAGTCTGCATTACTATTACTATTCATCTTCTCATTGTTCCTATCACCCATCTCCTCCCACTTGTGACTGTATGACTGTAACTTTCTTGCTTATATCTTTATGATTTATATTGACTACTTCCTAATATGATTTGATTGCTTATTTGTACCCTATGATTATATTAAGTGTTGTACCTTATGATTCTTGATGGACATATCTTTTCTTTTTATGTACACTGACAGCATATGCACCAAGACAAATTCCTTGTGTGTCTAATCACACTTGGCCAATAAAGAATTCATTCATTCATTCATTCATTCATTCATTCATTCATTCATTCATTCATTGTTTTTCTTTTTCTCACAACCATTCCATGTGGGAATCAACACCTCTTCCTCAAACAGATGAGGTACTAACTGCTAATTACTTCACATAGTGAAAGAAACTATGGTTTAATGCAACTTCCAGTAGCTCTACACTTTGTAACAAACATTTTATTGGGGCTGGCCTATTCATTAAAAGTATATCAAGAGGACAGGCAACAGGTAAGTAACGGGATGCGCTTTTCAGTAAATCGCCCTTGGAATTCAATTGCAGAAAGGAGAGTAGTCTTTCAGAGATCTTTATATTTCTGAATTGGGGAGAGGGGAAGTAAAATTGCCATATGCCATCACTCCTGTCCAGAGACCCCACATTACATCCTCCTTACTGGCTGCTTCAGGGCTCATCCATTTTCTCATTAAGCACTTGAACCTGCTTGGGTTATTTGGGAATTTCATGTCATCGTCAGTCACTGTGTTTATATTAGTCTCTCTCTTTTTCTTTTCTTTTTCCAAGCGGAGTTTACAAAAGAGAGAGAGAGAGACAGCTGCTTCGGAACAAGTTGCTCGTTCATAGTAATGGCTGTATGCTTTTCTGCACTGCCCTTGATGACATCCAGGACCCTTCATTGCCTTGTTGAGAGATCCCATGTTTCAGGAATTGGCATCAGCCCAGATAGACCATGTCTCTCTGCTTTCAGGGGAGGAAAGGAAGAGGCCTGAATCCTTTCCAGAGAAAAAAGCCTCCCTTTCTGGTCTTCTTGAGACATAAACAAACCTCTTGGACCCCACTGAGAAATATTTTGAAAAATTGAAAATTTTGTGAAAATTTTGTGTCTTATTGGGAGCCTGAGAAATAAGCTCCCAATAGACACAAAATTTTCTCACCTTAGACTCTCGTTTTTCCTTGCAGAAAGTTTTTTTGCATTTGTAATTCAACATTCAGACTGCAGGCATTTGTTTCCACCTCCTACTCACTGTGTGTTTACCAAATCAGGACAGCTGCCAGATTGGTTCCAATTTTATCTTGTCAAGCAATAAAAGCTAGAAAATTACCTTTTTAGCAGAAAACGGGATTCTTCCAACGCTGTGCCAGATTGCATGATTTGGCTCCCTCGAGTGTAGGTTAATGCTTATTAATCTGCTTTCCTGCCCAGTTTCTTCAGATGTGCTAGATTACAACTCTCATGGCAGTTTGTTGGAAATCGTCAACGCCCAAAACATCTGGAAGATATCACATGGAGGAAAGTTAAAACAATTAATGTTATGGAAAAGCCTAAATTAGTAGACCTGGGTCATGCCATTCTCAGGACTGCTATTTGTCTTTTTTTAGGGTTTTTTTTTTTTGCTCACTTCTTTGTAGTGTAAAGGGATCAGCTTTTGCAGCCAGTCAGCTGAGATTATTAAGGAAGAGCAACTTTACTAAAGTTGCTCTCCTTATTTAATAGCTGACTTTATCATATCTGAGTGCCCGTCCTTCATTCCCTTCATACTCTGAGTTCACCCATCTGCTGCTATCTCATACAGCAGAAAGCCAAGGAAACTGGCAGAAGAATGGCCAAAATATGATCCAAGCAAAGAATTATGCAGTTATTCCTATTTGTAAGCTGCATTGACAACTATAGCTATCCTTTTATTCTCATGCAGGAAGTTTGGAGGTCATCATTGTGCTTGGCCCCACTGCTTTCTGAATGCAGACATGGGATCTCCTGCAAATGAGAAACTTTCTTTTGTAAGCAACTGCAGAAAGGGGGGAAAAAATTCAGAATATGATTTGTATAGCGTAGTCTCCATAGCTATTAAACACAGCAGCTTTGAGGCTGAATCCAAGGCATCTAGGTTAAAGCTAAGGTTATTTTCTGAATGGGTTAAGGAAGGCAGCAGCCTTGTTTAACTACAACCCTATACACCTTTACAGTACTTAGAAACAAATTGGGAATTATTACTCACAGCTAAGTGTGAAGAGAAGTTGTTTGACAGCTGTGAAGGATGGTGGTGAGGACAAAAACTTTAAGGAATGGGCAAAGCATTGAAAAGGCTTCATTCAAATCCCAACTAGGCCAAGCTGGAGGGTAGATACACCCTTGCATCATAATTTCTCCATCCCTCTAGTAATGTGAGCTTTTCATATTCCTCCCACTTTTCATCTTAAATGGACAACTGAACAGCCTCCATGGTGTCAACACCAGCCACTTACAGTATATTCATGTTCTATGGGCGTGCTCACATGTGCTTAACTACTATCTTAATCCGATGGAAAACTTGGAAGCTTATACATTATGTTTTTATAAAGGCCTGCCCTCAGAATATTTCATAATCAACATCACTTAGTCAGCTACCTCCCTCAGGTGAGATTAAGATGCCTATCTAAAAAGCCATGTGTTGTTTAACTTCTCCAGCAGACCTGTTCTTTATAAAGCTGTCTACATAGTAGGTGAAATCATCAACAATGTGTTAATTCTTCAGCTTTGTAGAGGAAACACCACTTTGTCAGTATGGACAAAGCCAGGCAGTAAAAGGATGGCCTACTGTCTGTACTATTTCCTATGATGCTGTGGATGATCTTTTATGAGGAACTAAAAGCCTGTGCAAAGATTTCTCCTGTTCAGCATTATGCATTTTTAATGCTATTGATTTATGAATGAGTGAATCTATCTTTCTATACCCTACATAGAGTGAGAAACCAAATGAATAACACTGTGCAAGAGAGGCTGTGGAATCTGAGGAGGATTCATATGTCAAGTCTTTCTGAAGGACATGTCAAATGGCACTGGACATCATCTAACCATTGCTATATTTGATACTTTTCTATGAATATGCATTTCTATGTATCTTAAGTGGAGATCTATATCTATTCCTGGTCATGATTTGGACAGCTACAGGTAGTCCTTGATATATGACTTATAATGGTTTAATGACCGTTCAAAGCTATGATGACGCTCCTTGTTTTTATGACATTGCACTGCCCGGTGAGCATGTATCAAAATTTGGATGCTTAGCAACCAGCATGTATTCATGAGGGTTGAAGCATCCAAGGGCTATGTGATGGCCATTTGCCACTTCTCCCAGGGGCTTACAACATGCAAAGTCAAAGGGGAAGCAGGATTCGCTTAACAACTCTAGGATTCACTTAACAACTACAATGATTTGCCTAACGACTGGCAAAAAATATTGTAAAGTCAGGTGTTTCTCATTTAATGACCACATCATTTAGTGAAAGATGTTCTGATCCCAAATGTCATAAATTGAATACTACCTGTACTTTGGAAGTGCAGACTTTATAATCAATATATTTCTATGTGCAGAGCAAAATTGCCTGAACCTGAATATATATGCCAACCAGTGGTGGGATTCAAAAATTTTTACTACCAGTTCTGTGGGCATGGCTAGGGGGTGTGACTAGGGGGCATGGCCATGTGACTAGATGGGAGTGCCTTTTTTGCAGCAACCCCCCCCCCACCCGTTTTTTCGGCCTTCTGGGCCTCAGGCAAGCCTCCGGGGTGGGGTGTTTTTGCTCCCAGAAGGCTTCCCTAGGGCTCAGGAAGGCAGAAAACTGAGCCAGGGGGAGTGCAGCCGCCTCGCATGTTTCATTTTGGAGCCTCCCTGGAGCCAAGGAAGGCAAAAAAATGGAGAGCGGCCAGAAGGTTTGCTTTTTTTTTCCTTCCTGGGCCTCAGGGAAGCCTCCTGGTGAAACAGTATGTAAGTGAGGGGAATTCTGGCACAGCTGATGGTAGGAACAGCTGATTGTCAGGAGAGGAAAAAAAGAAATATCTTAAGGAGTGACTGGAGGGGCTAGCATCAGGCAGGTGGGGTGAGCAAGCATCGGGTGGGCAGGGCAAGTGAGCAAGCGATGACCAGGCAGGGGCATGGACAGCCAGAAGTTACTACCAATTCAGTGACCCACGCCAAATCCTTGCTACCAGTTCGCCTGAACGACTGCGAACCAGCTGAACAGCACCACTGATGCCAACCTGTACTTACTATTCCTACATGTGCACTCTTTACACAAGTAAAACCAAACCTGTAGATTATTGTGTTGATCTCACAAGTGTCCTTTGTTACTTGTATGCAAGAAGATATAGTGCCATGTTTCCTCTATGTGAAAGGCAAACTGAAGACCGACTGGCTGTTTAGGTTTGTTTTTTTTCCAAGTACATCATTGACCCCTAGAAAAATACATCCACAACAGGATATATTTTTCTTGACTCAGGGCAGATGTCTGGTTAAATTTATAGCAGGAGAACTCTACATTTCTTATCTCTTTTTACAAAATGTGTTCAACCATACAGAAAGATCCCTGGAAATTCAGAGTATAATCCAATAACCTTGAAAGGAAGACACAATGATGTAAGCAAGCAGCAACTTGCAAATCTTTGAAAGCAGACTCTACAGGTCAAAACTGTACTCTAAAACAGATAGTTAAAGACTGTAACAGTGAGTACTAGTGCAGTCCGAACGTGACTTTGGAATGCAATGGATGGAACAATCTTTCCCAACCACCATAGATTGGGCTGCAGATTTTCAATAAAGATAAAAAATAAATAAAGATCCAGGTTTATCTCTCTATTCCTCCCATATTGTTCTCATGGAGTTGCCTTTTCTCCACTTTCTGAATTTCTCATGTTCTTATCTTAATAGTTAAATATAATCAATCCCTTGTTTTTTCTAGTTTAATAAAATAAGATTTGTTATGCTAACATTGTCAATTATTTGTCATCACAGGAGCAATAATTTTAAAAAGTTGAGGTAATGGTTGCTTATTATCAATCTTAAATGTCAAATGATGACTAGGATGTCAACAGGTGTTAAGTAAATATTCCCAAGCTGACAAAGCTGGCCCAGTGTTGTCAGCAAAGCAGCAACAGCTTAGAGGTCTCTTTCTTGTTAGTACATTAACTGATACAAACAAGGGAGATGTGTGGAAATTGCAAAGCACTGTGGTATTTCCCAATCCAAGGTTCATGCCACCAAAACTTGCAAAAGAAAAATGTTCTTTTCCAGCTAGCTGGTATTGCAGGAGACTGCAACACTTCTAGGCTGACTGGAAATTGGTAATGTAAACATTTCTAACAGTTAAACAAAACATATTAACACTGGGGGTGTAGATGAGGAAGTGCTATGTCAAAGGCAAATATTTTTCTTCATGTAACAGGATAGATTATAATGAGGCAGAGATTCCCTCCAGCATAGTGTTGATAAATTGTCAGCATTAAAGTGCCCATGGCACGAACAACCAAGCCTTGCATTAATGGTCCTGGGAATACATATATAGCTGGTGATCTTGGCATAAAGTAAATTACACAGTAATTTTGTTTCAGGACTGACTGGATGGGATTCAATACCACCCAAGGAAAGTGGCCAGAAGGCCTCTCTAGGAAAGCCTGAAAAAATTTCTCTGTTCCTGATAACCTTATCTGGGTTATCCCATTTCACCTTCCAGAGGTGGAACTCCCGCCTCACAATCAGGAGGCTGTGAGTTCGGTCCTAGGTAGAGGCTAATATTTGGAATAGACTCTCCTGCTCGAGCAGGGGGTTGGACTAGATGATCTCCAAGGCTCCTTCCAACTCTGTTATTCTATGATTCACCTATGCTCTCCATTGATCACACTGAGGCTAAGCAATCTTGTTTGAATGTCAGCTACCAACTTGCAGCAGGACACAGCAAACATTTTAACCTGGTTATTTCCTCCTCTCCACCCAATCCCTGTTATTGTAACAGTATTTTGGAACCCCAGGATAATTTCCTGAATGCTCCCTCACTCATCACCACCACCCAACTTGTCAGGAATGAGGCTACCAACAAAATAAAAACTGCTTTTCTTGCCTCTTCCATGTGCTTTAGGCTTGGGATACACAACTTTTGGGAGGTAAAGGCAACGTTTGACCTTCTTTGGTTATGTACTGGAAGGCACAATGTAGGAGGTGACAGGCTGAGCCTGAGGGAGGGGTCAAATGCATCATCAGTCTCAAGTCCCTTCAGGCCCACCAAGAGATCTAAGTCCAGACCACCTTGAATTCCACCAATGACTTTTATCTATCGCCCATTTGCTTTGGGGGTTAGTAGTTCAGATTCTTGCAGAGAGCATTAGCATACAATATACCTATATTCATTTGAGCAGCCTGGACTCTTGATTTCCTGTGCTTGACATACACCCTAACTTGTGGGCATGGCCAGGACCAAGTGGTGGGTGATGCCTGGCCAGAATTAATTAATTTTAATTCCTATTTCATTAATTAATTTTCCCTATTTCTCAGATTAAAAACTACAATTTGAGCATCCCAAGATGGCAAAGCGGTATATTTTGACATTGCATGAATTCTTCAAAGAGTTGTCCTACCTGTAACCAAAACTAAGGATCACTATGTTTAAGCTTCCACATCTTTCTAATATGGATCCATTCTCATATAATATACATCAAACAGTCTTGTGCAAACTGGAAGAAAAAAGTCTTTTTCATTTTGAAGTGTGTGTATGTGTGTGTGTGTATTTATGGATACTTCAAGCCTGTAAATCCTATCACCAGCACTGATTTGCTATCTTGGGGAAATAATGCAGTTATACCTTAAGAAATTGTTAAAGATACCATAATTTTTTTACAGTTATATTTGCTTTATTTATATATTATTCCAATAACATTACAAGTTCTCAACTACATTTTATGCAGCAGAAATCCACCCACCATAAACACATGCTATGTCCGACAACTGAGACTGACACTTCATGCTTCTAGTGAACTTACCTTAACAGTCACTGCTCTGACATTCGATTCAACTTCTCTCATTTCTCTCTGAGTAGCTGTACCTCTCACTTGTCTGTATTCAAGAAATTATCAGGCTCTCTGCTCCACGGCCATTTCCAAATGATTTAGGAGGGCCTTATAGCATCATCCACAGTGTTATTTTGGAAGAACAATGATTGGATGACTCTGCAAGATGTTATAAGCATGGCTGTAGTGGGGAAATGACCTATGTGTGTTTTATTGGTTCCAGAAAATGACACATGATCCAGATAGCAGGATAATCGTGGCTGTGGAAAGGAATTTCCACAAATACCTTAAGTGGTAAACTTAGGTCTCCCTTTCCCCTTGATATTTATTCATTTATTTAACAAATGGATATAGCTTCACACCTACCAATTGAACTCTGAGTGGCAAGCAAAAGTTAAAGCAGAAAACACAATCCTGCTACAAAACTGGGATGTATTGTAGGCTGTCTACAGCACAGTGGTACATACTTAATTCTCTTCCTAGTTGGATCCTCTAGTTTCTCTCTGGATCCTATTTCTAGCAAGGTATTAAAACTTTCTGCTCCAAAAATGAAGAGTTATATTTTGTCATCTTTAGCATCCCATAAAGATAACAAGATCATCAGAGAAAATGCTTGCATAATTCTCTTGTTGCAATGCACCAGCTCCAGATTTTTTTCTCAACAGTTGCTTCATAGGGGCTCAATGGAGAAACCAAAGAGAACAATCCAGCCCTTAGCGGTTTGGTGGAAAATTAATCAACAGCAGAAATAAATTAATATATTAATAATAGGGATTTTGTTTCTTATCCTTAACGATTTGAATATGTATGGACTTAAACCCTCAGAATTCTCTGGCCAGCATGCTGGGACAGAATTCTGGGAATTGAAGTCCACATGTCTTCAAATTGTTAAGGGTAAGAAATACTGTTCTAGAATGAAAACAAAATTTTCATAATTAAGGACCTTCTTAATTCAGCTGTGTTCCTCTATTCTTGGGCATGCTTTGGGGCCTAATTTCTATCCTGCTGCTAGGTTTTCTTTTGATTTTAGTTCTAGCCACGTCCCAACTTGGCTCCAGATTTATATTGCTACCTGCAGTTCAGCTTTGACACTGGGATGAACAGTGGATTATTAAAAGTGTTGAAGAATACTGACCTTCAAAAAAAAAGTATCAGCACTGAAAGTGCTATCATGCAATGAATTAGATAGAAGAGAGATGGCAATTCTTTGGGGCGAAGCATGTCAACAATTCAGAAAACGCCAAACCTGACTCTGTTGGCATGTCATCTCTGCCCTGAACAAAAAAGAAACAATTCTCTAATCCCCTCCTCTCTCTAGGCCATCCCCAATAGAGGCACTTGGTGGCCGCACTAAAATTGGGCCTGAAGTAGAATCCGGAGTCTAGTAGTTTTGACTGTACTCCAACTTCAGCCATAATGCCACCTCTGTCTTCAAAAGGCATGAACCATGGGGAACAGCAAGATTGCCTGCTCCCAGCCCAACCCTCCCCATGATCTGCCATAGTACATTCTGGTGGTGTTCTTTTTCTGTTGACAGGCCCCTGCAGCCTCTGAGCCGAGATGCCCTTCGAACGGTCACTCATGCGCTCGTCACTTCTAGAATCGACTACTGCAACGCTCTCTACATGGGGCTGCCCTTGCGGACCACCCGGGGGTTGCAGCTGGTGCAGAATGTGGCCACACAGGCTGTGATGGGGGTGTCCCGATACTCCCATGTTACACCCCTCCTGCGCGACTTGCACTGGTTGCCGGTTGCCTCCCGGGTTGCCTTCAAGGTGCTAGTAACAACTTATAAAGCCCTAAATGGCTTGGGTCCAGGGTACTTGCGGGAGCGTCTCCTGCCAGCATCACACTCCGATCGCCCCGTGCGCTCCCACAGGAAGGACCTCCTTGGGATTCCGTCGGTTAGCCACTGTCAGCTGGCGGTTCCCAGGGCTAGGGCCTTTTCTGTGGGAGCCCCCACCCTGTGGAATCAGCTCCCTGTGGATCTCCGTTTGGCCCCTGATCTCTGCTCCTTTCGCTGAGACCTGAAGACTGGCTATTTCAGCAGGCCGGTCTGGACTGACCCGGGGGTGGGTTATTTTAGGTGTTTTAATTTAATTTTAATTAACTGGTTTTAGACTTGTAGTTATTTAATTATTTTTCATTGTAATTTGTTCGGTTTTTAAATGTTCGCCACCCTGAGTCCTTAGGGAGAAGGGCGGCATACAAGTCTAAATAAATAAATAAATAAATAAATAAATAAATAATAATAATAATAATACTCCAGGTCACATGAGGCTTTTGTTCTTAAAATAGCTTCAGAGAATGCTCTTCTGTGGCCTGCAAACACTGGGTGAAAGCATGCACCATTTTTGCATGACTTCCAGAGCTTAAGAAAGAGCACATTCCATTGTTGCCTGGTCACTGCAGCCTCCAAAGATCACACAAGAATTGAAGAATAATTGTTGTTGGGTGTTGATGAACTTGGAACCCAAACACTGTGGCATGTCACATTTGACATGCGTGTTATAGGTTCGCCATCACTGAATCAGTTTTTGTAGGCAAACTTCCTACCAACCTGGCACATTCCAGATGTGTTGGAACCAGAACTCCCAAAATTCTCAGCCAGCATAGCCTTGCAGTTCCAACACATATCAAAGGCATTTAATTGCAGAAGGCTGGATCGTGCATACTGAAGAAAGGAACTGCAGTACTATCAATGCAATGTGACACAAATAGACACAAGCAGGATTAGAATTTAGAACTCCCAATTTGCAATCTTTCTCCTACAATCTGTCCTGTTCATCCTGGACAGATGTATAAAATATTTGACTGGTAGGACAAGAATATCATGAACTGCTGCCAAAATAAAAAGATATGTTCTGTTCTGGTTTCTGTCAAACCTGGCCTGTTATTGGAGAAGATCAAATGAATTTTCCAGTTACCACCATCCTTTTATTTTTCAGGTGCTCCATTAAATCCTTCACTATACTATTCTTTATTTACACAAAATTAAGAATTAGTGTAGCAAGAATTCATATAAATCCAAAGGCTTGAGTTGCTAGAGTGGGAAGAAAGAAAATATACAAAAATGTGTGAGTGATACCATGCATAGCAAATAGTTGTTAAAAGGTTAAATATCAGTCACTCAGTGCTGTTTTTATGATTCATGATCTGAGTGTCTCTTCATAACTCATTGTTTATGAATGCAGAGGAGTTAGTTGCTTATTTCAGCTTACAGGCTTACATTTAATAGAGTGCATCTATCCCTCACAGTAATACCTTAAATTTAAAATTCTCAAAACATCTCATAATCTGAGTCATTCCTTCTGATGGCAGATTTCATTTCTAATGGATCTCTGTTAGACAAGAAGGAAGAAGATATGAATTCAGACACTTCATTTATTCCGTGTTTTGTAGAAAAAGAAGGAAGATTCTATCTCCAGTAATAAAAAGAATCAAAGAGGAAAGAGTGTGAAGTTTTTGTACTCTCTTCAGTCTGGGCATTTCTTTCCTAGTTGGGCCCACTGACTCTCCTCAGAAAAAATAATGGTTGGGAGCAGATTGCGAGTAGCCTTGCCTGAGGCAAACAGATTGTCCTGCATTTCTCTTCCACACACTGCTTTACTGTTAAAAACAGGTTACTGCATCTGCTCCGCAACTTTAAAGGTTTAGGACTGGTGACAGAGTGTTCAATAGGGCAGGAATGAAATGTATGTGTGAAAGAATGTGTAATACAGCGCACACTGAATAAGAATGCAACGTCAAGAAATTAGCCTGTGTGAATGTCCATGCCCGATTCATCATGCCACCTTAGGTCATAAGGTGGATGACAATTTGACAACTATATTCCCCAGTACTGAATAAGTGACAATTTCTAAGAACTGTGTTATGTATGTAGGTTTAAATGTTATTGGTTTATTTTGAATTGTTCTTGTAAAATGTCAAATGGGATTGGTTTAAATAGTGCGGGAAAAACCTTGCACTTCCATTGGCTGGCAACTACGGCTGCTGGCTATAAGAAGCAGCCGTAGCCCAGCCAAGTCGGATCCATTCGAGCTGTAGTCACTTAATAAACTCTTCACTGAAGCTCTTCGCGTCTGACTCTTCATGCAAACTTAACACTGGCGACGAAGGTGGGATTGCCCTGAAGAAGAGACAACGCAGAAGACAAGCAGAAGAGCGAGATGGCTGCGCTGAACACCCCCCCAGCCCCGTTCGATCTGGCAGCGGAAGACTGGGAATCGTATGCGGATCGCTTCCAGATGTACTTGGAAGGAAACGACCTCGCCAATATCCCCGAGAAGCGGAAGAGGGCAGTATTTCTCACGCACTGCAGTCCGGCAGTCTTCAAGATGGCGAAGGCGTTGGCGGGAGCTGCAGACTTGAAGGTAATGGAATGGCCTGATTTGGAAAAGCTTTTAAGAGCCCATTACACCCCACAAGTATTGTGCCTCATTAAGAGACACAAGTTTTACCGTCGGGATCAAGGGGAAAGCGAAAATGTTAACGACTTCGTGGCAAGTTTAAGGGACATTGGGGGTGCTTGTGATTTTACCAACTTAGAAGAGGCCATGCATGATCGGTTTGTTCTAGGCCTCAAAGATAAGGTCTTACAAAGCAAACTGTTAATGAAACCTAAGATCATGTTTAAGGAGGCCATAGAGGAAGCTGTTTCAGCGGAAGTCCTCAGCAGCAGCCATTAAAAAGATTAACAAGGCCTCAAGCCATTCTGATGTGGAAAAATCCACAACAACCCATTGCGAGCAAATAGACTCTGATTCAGATTGCAGTGAGGTGGAAGAAGGAATTTTAGACTCAGAATGGAGAAGAAAAGGAAAGACCCTGGAAAAAGAGGCAAGAATTTTATTGCAGAGGCTGGGGGCACCCGCACTGAATGCAAGTTTTAGACACCATCTGCCTACGTTGTGAGAAAAGGGTCACCTAGCAAGAGTCTGCAAATCATCCAGAACTCCACCTAGTAGGAAGAAATTCCCTGAAAAGGATTTCAAGACCAACAACTTCATTGAAAAGATGGGGCAACTCAGAAGCAAATGGAAAGAATGAAACTCATCAAACAATTACCATTGGTCATTCTTCACCCTTGAGAAGCAGAAAAGTACATGTGAAGGTATTCATTGAAGGAAGGCCTTGCCAAATGGAAGTGGACTCAGGCTCCTATTTATCTATGGTATCATGGGACACTATTCACAGGCTACTTCCCAACATTCAGAAGAAACATTTCCAGAAGCAAGCACTGACTCTTAAAGACTACCAAGGGAACAAGATTCCAGTAGTTGGAGCAAGAGATTTCAACGTGAAGTTTAAAGGCCACACCAAACGTTTGCCCCTGACCATCGTGGACAAGGATCGCCCAAGCTTGCTGGGACTTGAGTGGTTCAAGCCACTAGGCATCGAGGTGACTGGCATCAATCATGTGAGCAACTCTGAATGGGAGGAGGCCTTGAAGTCTGAATTTCCAGAGGTCTTCAGCGAAGGATTGGGCAAGTATATGGGGACCCCTATCACTTTCAATCTAGACCCCAAGGTGCCCCCAATTCGTTTACAGCCCAGGAGGGTTCCATTTGCTTTAAAGGAAAAAACTGATGCACAATTAGATAAGTTAATTGCTCAAGGGGTTTTAGAGCCCACTGACCACTCCAGATGGGAGACACCCATAGTCACACCAGTCAAGGCTGATGGGTCAGTAAGAATTTGTGGAGACTATAAGGGGACTCTGCTGCAGCAGAGCGCATATCCAGTTCCAGTTGTGCATCACCTGTTACATTCACTTGGCAGGGGTACAGTCTTTGTCAAACTGGACTTGGCCCAGGCATATCAACAACTAACAGTTGATGATGCCACTGCAGAGGCCCAAACCATTGTGACTCATAGAGGTGCCTTCAAATGTGAAAGGTTACAATTTGGAGTCAGCGTGGCACCAGGCATTTTCAAAGCCTTATGGAAAGAATGCTCCAAGGACTGCCAGGGTAGTGCCTTACTTTGATGATGTGTTAATCTCTGCTGAAAATGACACTCAGCTACAAGAAAGACTCAGAGAAGTCCTTACCAGATTCAGGAAAGCGGGTTTAAAAGTCAAGGAAGAAAAATGCACACTTAAGACTGACAGGGTTGAGTTCCTGGGCTACATGATTGACAAGCATGGCATCCACCCTACTGATGCCAAGGTTAAAGCAATCAAAGAAGCCCTAAACCTAAATGCAAAACAGATTTGCAAGCTTTCCTTGGACTTATTAACTTTTATCACATGTTCCTACCTCAAAAGGCAACCATTGCTGAACCTTTGCACAGATTACTGGATAAGAAGTCTGTTTGGGTCTGGGGAGGAAGGAACAATCAGCATTTAACAGTATTAAGAGACTAATCACGTCTGATGCTGTACTGATACAGTTCTCTGAGAATTTGCCTGTTGTACTGACTTGTGATGCATCCCCTTTTGGAGTGGGTTTTTTTTGAGCCACAGGCTTCCCAGTGGGAGAGAAGCCCCTATTGCATTTTACTCTCGCACTTTGACCAAAGCAGAGAGGAATTACAGCCAATTGGATAAAGAGGCATTGGCAGTTGTTGCAGCTGTTAAGAAATTTCATGAATATCTGTATGGCAGAACATTTACCATTGTTACAGGCATTGTGGCAGGAGACAAGCCTACACATACTATCCTGTCACCAAGAATGCTGAGGTGGACTGAATTTCTTGCAGCTTATTCATACAAACTGATTCACAGGCCTGGCAAGGACATTGGACATGCTGATGCACTGAGTCGTTGCCCACTTCCTTGCCACAAGGAGGACTTTGAACCTGAAACACACACCTTTTTCCTAGAAACTGTTGCCAAGCTTCCAGTTCATGCTGCTGAAATTGCCAGAGAGACTGCCAAAGACACTGTGTTGGCTCCTGTTATAGGCTGGATTAAGAAAGGTTGGCCTCTTCAAGATCTACCTCACCTTGCCCAACCTTTTAAGTCCAGGCAAACTGAATTATCTGTATTAAGAGGATGTATTTTGTGGGGTAACAGGGTGGTTATTCCTGCAAAACTGCAAAGAGAGGTTTTGGAAATGTTACATGAGGGTCATCCTGGTATTGTAAGGATGAAGGATTGGCCAGGAGTTATGTATGGTGGCCAGGTATTGACAAAATGGTTGAAAACTGGGTTGCATCTTGTCCCAATTGCCAGGTGGTCAGGCCTGCCCCATCTCACGCCCCACAGGAATGGAAATGTCCTAGGGGCCCATGGTCTAGGATCCACATTGATTTCAGGTCCTACTAGAGGGCACACCTTTATTATAGTAGATGCATATTCCAAATGGCTAGAGGTGTTTCCCATGACATCCACCACAACTGATGCTGTCATCAAGCAGCTCAGAAAACTATTTGTAACCCACGGGTTACCTGATGTTCTTGTCTCTGACAATGGCCCTCAATTTACATCTAACCTCTTTGAATCCTATCTAGCACAACAGGGTATCAGACATGCCCTGACTGCCCCTGGGCACCCTTGCTAACGGCGGGCTAAACGCATGGTATGTTTTACCAAAGAGAAGCTTCAGCAACTGGGTCCTGGGGACATCACTGAGAAGGTTGAAAAACTTCTTAGTGTTCAGCACATCACTCCTAGCCCATCTAATAACTTATCCCCAGCAGAGTTGTTGATGGGTAGGAAACTTAGGTCTTCCCTTGACCGCCTTCATCCCACTTATGCACCCAACGCACCACTAGATTCCACTTCCAAAGTTCGCACATTCAGTGTGGGTGATTCTGTTTATGCTAAGAACCTCTTAGGTGAACCTTTGTGGATTCCTGCTGAGATAACTCAGATCACAGGCCCTCGTTCTTACAGGGTACAAACAGAGGATGGCCTCCTCTGGAGCAGGCACATTGATCAACTTAGATCCAGGTTCTCTCAGGAACATCACCCTTGTCTCTCTCTAGTTCCCTCACCTGATGTCAATTCTAGGGGGGAAGGGGAGGAACAGGAGGAAAATCAGCAAGCAAGAATCAACCCCAGGTGTAACGAGCCATTACGACAGGAACCATCCCAAAACCTGTCACAATGCCAAAATCCATCCTTAGAAGTGGAAGATTGTACATCACTACCTGACTTGGGTGCTGACATTGGGCTGGAGATGGGTTGGGAGGAGAGACCAGATTCTAACAGTCAAACAGGGTCTTCTTTCACAGGAGTCCCAATGGGAAATGTCAGCAGACACATTTCCTCTCTCACTGGGTGAGAATGTTAAAACTTCTGAACCACGAAGGTCTCTCACAAGAGCCCCACCTATTTAAAAGAATACATTAGATAGGTTGGGGTTTGGTATGGACTGAACCTAGTGGGGAGGGGTATTATGTATGTACGTTTAAATGTTATTGGTTTATTTTGAACTGTTCTTGTAAAATGTCAAATAGGATTGGTTTAAATAGTGCGGGAAAACCCTGCACTCTGATTGGCTGGCAACTACAGCTGCTGGCTATAAGAAGCAGCCGTAGCCCAGCCAAGTCGGGTCCATTCGAGCTGGTAGTCACTTAATAAAGTCTTCACTGAAGCTCTTCGCATCTGACTCTTCATGCGAACTTACAAACTGGATGAGATTTTCTTTAAAAACAAAACAAAACAGGATTAGGCAACTGTGCTTTCCTCACTTTGGTTGGCAATCCCTGTTCTAATTTGCTTCTTGTTGATATTTAGAGAATTCAGCATTTCTCTAAGGAATACTGCAGAAAGATTACTGCACCTATATTTAAGTTGTAAGAAGAGCTTTTGAGCAGGCAGTGCTTTATTAGGATGTAGGAGCAAAAAATTCTTTAGGAAAATCTAGCATGGAAATGTTTTAAACAGGGAGAAAAGAGAGGGAGTGTTGTTGTTTTTTCTTGTGAAGTACCCCAAAGCCACAATTTAATTACGTAAGTGAGCACAGGCAGAACATTTGTCTGTAAGTCTTACATGTTGCAAGTGGTTATGAGAGGAAGTATTAAACCTTAGCAACCTTACATCGTTCCCCCGATTGATGAAGCAATATTTATTATTTTGTTTGCAAGCGAAGTATAAATAAAGTTCCTTCACAGATATCCACCTTGAGTGTGTGGTAATAGAGGCCTGTCTTAAGAGCTAAGCCTATATTTTACTGTTTGCGTCTGAAGATATTATTATTATTATTTTATTAATAGCACAAACAGACCTTTTCTGTGAAGCAAGCTGTTGCTAAGTGTGGGTGTATTTTGTCTGGGTCTGGAACTGGATGGGAAGACCATTAGATAAAACAAGACGGGCCTCAGCCCTTGGGCTCAGAGGAGGAGGGAGAACTAGGTCGGTGTTTTCTAGCCCAAGTTAGTTTCTCAAAAAAAAACCTCCTCGGGTTCTCCTGGAATCTTCAGCTTCTGTGGAACCCAATCTGAAAAAGGTTGCTTTAGATCAGTCATGGCAAATATTTTGGACTTGGGTGTGTCAGAAATTTGGAAAATGCCTAACTTGGCTGGCATGTCACATTCCTCTTCAAGCAAAGAGAAAAGAAATCTATATCTTCCCACCCACACCCACCCCAATCTAGGCTAACCTGAATAGCAGCACTTGGGACTTGCTCTTCTGTAGTCTCTGTATCCTCTGAAAATGACAAGAAAGCACATCCCATTCTTGCACAATTTTTGGAGGCTCTGGAAACCACCTAAGAACCCCATTCTCACACATCCCCCCAAATCATGTGTTTTTGAAAACAGTTATTGGGTGTGGTGAATACTGGCATGTCACCCACAACTTTGTGGCACGTCGGTTCACTATTACCACTCTAAATATTCACTTGTTTTGTCTTGTTTCATTAACCAGCTTGTGACTGTTTGCCGGATGCAAAGTGCTATCCCGTAATATTGAATGATGCTCAGTTAGTACCAGCGGTATTTCAAGAAACATCAGTAGCACACCGCTTCTTCTTAGCGAATATTATGTTTGATACTCCCTCACTGGCTATATTCCATTCAGCTGCTTTTCTCTCGTTTTTACAGGTAGGGGCACATTTCATCACTCCAAATTAGACAAAGCGATGAAGGCAGATATTTTTTCTAAATTAGGGAAGCTTATTTAGCAAGAGAAATCTGAAAGAGGATGGTCTTTTCCTTTGTCCTTGCATAACAGGATTCCCTCTACACAGCAAACAATTTAAGAGGAAAGTAAGCAAGTGGATGTTACTTCATCTTCTCAGAAGAATTAAAAGGGAACAAAAATTGATGAAATTTGGCATTGCAGCACATAGTAAGAAAACAGTCTCAGAAAATCTAAGTAGCACACCCATTCAGATTAACAATCAAGTGTCCTCTCCAGGTCCCAAATCTACATATTTTCTTCTACTAACTTCTGATGAAAGAATGACATCATTTATTGTTGATGGAATTGCCATTATGCAAAGACAGAAGAAGTATACAATACTAGCTTATTCTGATCATTTGCACTATTGATTGTAAAATCCACATGATCACAGTCCTTCTAGAACAGTTTTTTTTAGATTTTAAGCTATTATATATCTATAACAGTGACTAGTGTGCATGTGTACTGCATGCACTTCCCAGTTGGTAAGATGTAAGTGATACGTGCAGAGAAACCAGAATATGATTTCAGATAATAATTATTTTGGCTAACATTTTGGATTGCAAAGTGGATTTTAGATTAATGATCCTAGCTTGAGGGATGAACATGCTTGGCACAAAACTGAACTTCAGTTGTACTTGTGGCATACCAACTAAAATATGTCAAAATTGACCACTGTTGTATACTTATTGCTAGCAGGGAATACATCATGAGTGCAATTAGGGCTGGTAAATTACTTTATTCTTTTTGTTCTCTTACTAAAAAGCAGTAGGAAAAGCATGTTAAGCAAAGCTATGATGGGTGGTGGATACCAGTATTCATGAGTGAATCTAGTGCTGAACATGGCATGTTCAATATGGAATAGAAGTATATAATAAAGAACATTAATAATAAAAATTAATAAAAACTATAACAACAGAACATGAATAAATGAAATGGAAAAAGAAAAATAAATTGTGTATTTATAAAGCTAAGAGGAAGGATATAATAGATCTGAAAAAAGATGGTATCAGGTGCAAAGAATCAGGACCATATGTTAAGTTCCAGTTATGAAAACGTATTGCTTTAGCCTATACACAAGAATCTAGTCAACTAATGGTCAGCATTAAACTGACACTAGATAAGAGTCAACAGATGTCAAAAGGGGCTGGATTTGGAGCATTTGTGGACACATAACAATTCTAGACTAAATCCTCTCTTGACTCTCCTCTCCCCGGGCTATGCCTCTTTTTCTCCTACAGATGGTTTGCTATTATGGAGTGGAGTTGATGAAAAAATGCATGAAGGTGATGTCAGAGGTTTGTTTTAATAAGAAAAGGAATAGTATGTATGCCAGAAAGTATATTTGCAATCCAATATTTGCAGTCCAAATTATTGTAGATGCGTATGAAAGTAGAAAATCATAAGACTGGCAACAGTTGTATTATTCAGTGAACTGTGACAATGAAGGAATGAGGAATTAGTTTTAAGGAAAACTCTGTGACGCTCAATGAATGTGAACATAAAGGTCTTTTTATTAGGTGACATGAAAAGATGGAGGAGAATGAGACTAGTAGTAACACAAAATATAATTGGAGCATTTGGAGACCCAAGCTTGAATGTGAATGGTGACTTCTGGTGAATATCTGCTTAAAGATCTGCTTGTTTTGAGCTTGTGGCTTAAGCATAAGTCTGTTTATACATACACATTGCAAAGGAATTAATTTAAAAGCATACTGATTTGATTGTTTATGATAAAAGTCTGAAAGAATTAATGAGAGGTTCCAAATATGAGAGAGACTATTATTTCATTATATCAAATGGAGGTACTTGGAAAATGGACATGGAAGGATAGGAAAGAAGTAAAAAAAAGAAACCATATGAAGTTTGGAGAAAACAATATAATTTTCCATCAGAATCAGTGGAATAAGAATGTAAGAAAAGATGAGATGGTAGGTGCTTGAAATAGAGGAGAAAATTATGACCTGAAGTACTATAGAAGTCTGTGGTGTTAGTTATGCTAATGGAAGCTAGTAAAAGGAATGCTAACTGGGATGCTATTATGAAAAAGACTATGATTGAAAACGTATGCAGGTAATCTTCATTTAGTGACCGCAATTGGCACTGGTAACTCAATTGCTAAGTGAAGCACTTGCTAAGTGGAAAATCATGTGACCAAGACTGCATTATGGTTTTACTTTAGCTTTCTTTCCCCCCCCTCTCCTACCCTTGGGAAAGCTCCCCTGGGCGCTGGGATAATTAGCAAGAAGGGAATTAATGTTGGCATTCAAGATGGAGCAACAACATCAGCAAGTATTGCGGGCCCAATTTACAAAAGAAAGCTCAAGACAGTATTGGTTGGAGACATGTGGAAAAGGCCTTCATCCTGCAGTGGATAGACAATGGCTAGAATTATGACGAAGAAGAAGCAGACACTAGGAAATATACATGCATTGGTGCTTGCTATTTGCCTTAGTGTGCTTGGGGCAGGGAGCCTCAAGTGCATTAGTCAAACAGCCACTGCATGTGCCTGCTTAATAGCAATAGCACTTAGACTTATATATCCCTTTACAGTGCTCTACAGCCCTCTCTAAGTGGTTTACAGAGTCAGCATATTGCCCCCAACAATTTGGGTCCTCATTTTACCGATCTCGGAAGACTGGAAGGCCGAGTCAACCTTGAGCTGGTGAGATTTGAACTGCCAAATTGCAGGCAGCCAGCAGGCAGCAGCAGTAGCCTGCAGTACTGCACTCTAACCACTGTGCCATTGTGGTTTAATATTAATATTCTTGTAATCCCTTTCTCTCCAATCTTTCCATTATGAAGGATGGAAAGAAAAAAAATGGGTAAAGCTCATGAGAAATTGCCTAAACAAGCAGTCACCTTAGGCAATTTCTCCTGCGCTTTTTTTCTCTTATCTCCATTACACAGTGGAAAGAATGGAGAAGGGAGAATAAGAGAATAGCAGGCTCACAATGGGAAATACACTAGCTGCTTGCCTAGTGCACTCATGGCTCCCAGCCCAATATACTAGGTAAATAGGTGGCACCTCTGTATTCCTTTCAATGTGTATTCCCCATTGTGTGTCTGCTTACTCTCTTGTAATCCCTTCCGATCTGTCTCATCTACAAGGAAGGGGGAAAAATGAGTCAGGCACAGGATATATACTGATTGTAATAGCAAGCAAGTTGACTGAGATGCAGCAAAGATCATAAATATTCCTTAATCACAAAGTTATACTTTTTCAGCACCATCAGTCACTGAATAAAGCAGATAGTAAGCAAGGTCTATCTGTAAGAAAATGGTTGCTGCAAAGAGGACAAAACAGGAGAAAACGGGAGAAAAGTTAACAAATATATAGAGAAGAAAAGAAACAAAGAATCTAGAGTAAGGAAAAAATGAAACATAATGATTTTTGATGGGTGAAGTTATTTTTTTTTTAAATTACATTTATATGCCACCCTTCTCCGAAGACTCAGGGCGGCTTACAATTTTGGGAGCACAAACCAATGTGCTCAGCAATAGCCTTCCTTCCATTGTATATGCCTGCTTATTACTAAGCGGCATTTTTACAAAGTCAGCTTATTGCCCCCAACAATCTTGGGTCCTCAATTTACCTACCCCAAGAGGATGGAAGGCTGAGTCAACCTTGAGCCTGGTGGGATTCGAGCCTACAATAATTGCAGGCAGCTGGAATTAAGTGCTAGGCGTTTAACAGACTGCACCACCAAGGCTCATAATTTTGGTCCAAATGAAATGCCTTAAAAGGTGCTGATACCACGAGAGGCTCAATTACTCAATATTTCATTGACACTGTCAAAATTATATATTAAGATAGGTACAAATGTTATCCTCTGGCAGTCTGCTTATATGAATATGGAACACTTTCTTTCATCTCCCAAACTGAAATGAGCTTTTGTTCTAAAAAAATATTATAAGGTACTGATCCAATGTCAGTTCCAGAAATGCAAGGTCAGAAAGATGGCTGGAACTTCGGTTGAGCCTTCTCCGAGACAGGCGGCGGTTTGTGATCGTCCACGACCGCAGCCTGGCTCTTGCGTCGGAGAGCCCGATCCTGCAAGGTTCGGGGCTGAAGCTACCTCGTGAGGCGGCGGAGAAAGAAATCTGCCAGCCAGAGTGAGGGGCCGCATCTCCCCCTTTTGGGTCTGGTCTCTTCCCTCCGAAGGCGTCAAGCGGTGGTCAAAATGGCCACCTCGAGAGAAGGTCTCAACGGGACTAAGATTGGTGCAGGAGGAAAGAGAGAAGTCGACAGCAGAGGAACCGGAGTATCGGATGGTAAGATCAAGGCACCGGGATTAAGATAAAGATGAGTTTTAAAAAGAAACAGAAGCGGCGCAGTTCAAGTGAAGAAAAATAAGTAAAATATTTCTGACAGCTATAAGGGCTTGAACCGGGAAAGGAAGAAGCCAGCGTAAGAACTTAAGTTTGGGGCTCGGAAAACTTTGATTATCAAAATAAAAGGAAAGGGTTAAGACTCTGTGCAGAAAGTGCCACTTTGTGGAGAAAAATTGGAAGCTAAAAAGTAAGAAACTATCTTGTTCCTTTGTGGATTGGAGTTGCTACATTTTAAAGAGCTAGGACTTATAGAAAGTGAAAGCTTGAATACACAAAGATGGATTGCCGGACTAATTGGTAATATTGATATAGATTCTGGACCTGGGTTAGGATCATAGAAAATTTAAAGAAGAAGAAATAAGGAAAATTAAAATTTTGGTGGTCATCAAAAGAATTAAAATGGAGTTTAAAAGTATGAAAGAACTGTTACAGGAAGTGACTGAACTAACTTGGCATGTTGCAGAAAATATGGGCATTCGGTGCTGAATAAGAAGAAGAAGCCGTGGAAAGGGTGGAGCCAGCAGGAGAAAGCCATCTTAAAAGACAATTAATACAAGATTAATACAAATAAAAGGGAAAGGAAGGTGGCTAAAAACGGAACCTAAGAAAGTATCTAAAAGGGAACATTCGAAATTAAGCATGTCAGAAAGGTTCAGAAGGAAAGGAACAGAAAGTAAAAGAGAGAGAGGGATTCAAACTGGATAGAAGGAGAAACAGGATAATAGGGAGGAGAAGGGAGCCAGCACAAGCGAAAGCTATTTTAGAAGACAATTAACACAAAGATTAATACAAATAAAGGGAAAGGAGGATGGTCAAAAAAATGAAACTTAAGAAGGTAATTAAAAAGGGAACATTTATGAAATTAGGCATGAAAAGGTCCAGAAGGATAGAGAGCAGAAAGGTAAAAGAGAGAGGATTCAAACTGGATAGAGAAGGGGATAGCGGGATAAAAGAGAGGAGAAGGAACAAGAAACAAGAACAAAAGATAGAGAGACGGGAATTACATAATAAAGAGAAAACTTGTTTGCATAGAGACAATGGCTGACGTATTTAAAAGGGGTTCTGCATGAAGAAATGGTAATAAGAATCTATTGTAATTATAAAAGTGTAAAACAATAGGGGTTACTGACAATTTTACTGGTAAAAGGTCACATTTTTCATTTCTTATCCACAAAAGAAAGCTAAATGATGATTAGATGAATTGAATTAATTGAAATGATTTTAGAAAGTGCCTAAAAATGGGATTTGTCAATAACCAAGATTAGTTATTTTTATTATTATTTTGGAACCATAAATAAATTTTAGGGGGATATGTGTTGCAGAACCCAACCGATTAGAGATATATTGTAAGGGAGCTTTTTTCCATTTTCTTTTTCTTTTTTCTCTATCTTTCGTTTTGAAGGGAATGATTATGATTATGTTACTATATTAACCACTGAGGTGTCACTTTCAAAGTAGTAAAAGGGGTGCAAGTCTAGGTTTTTTTTTCATTCTTTTAGTGTTAACATGGGTATGGATTTAGAATTATGGTGAGAATATGTGATGAAAGGGCAAATCTGACGGACAAAAGAATTCTGTAAATGATAAAAGAGTATTAACAATGTGAAGATAATTAAAGGTTAGACATGGATGAACTTTATCTTTAATATGATGGGCAAATATATTGTTATTTGTAAGATTTATACATGAAGTTTTAAAATATATATGTATATTTGCAATTAACTTCGAAATGAACTGGGGGCTATACAGAATGAGATTAAGATTTGAGATTAGGATTAATTTTTTTGACCCTTTGTCCGCTAAAATGGAATAGAAGTGAAGTCAAATGTTTAAAAGGAATATAGATCTACTGTCACATTTGCATGTAAAAGTGATGACTTGGGAACATGCTGTCTACTGAAAAGAGCTGTTTTAAAAAATTGTTAAAAATTGAATAAAATTTGGTTAAAAAAAAAAGAAAGATGGCTGACGGAAATGAATCCTTGACCTAAAATCCCCTCATCTCTTAGGCATTTTTTTCATTCCCAGAAGACAGAATTAATCTGACAGATGCGAACAGCACAGAGTCTTCCTGTGGCTAAACTATTTGTAAGAGAGTAGCCTTTTTTGTTGGGCTGGCAAGATACCCTTTTCTTCTCTACTGCAGGAAGGAGTAAGTAAAGTCAAGATGATATCTACAACTATGCAATCACAAAATTAATTAGAGGTTATGGCTATCACCTTGACTTCCCCAACCAGGAATCACAGGACACTCCATTGCTGCTCCAGTCTTTAATCATCTTTTAACTTTCCAGGGTCCTACAGAAACGGAAAGAGCTACATCTCTCAGACAGATGATACTTACCAGACACACACTGACATACTTCTGCACATCATAATTGTCCTTACTGGAAGTTTAAATGGGATTTCTCAAACATTAGCCGTGTTGGTAATTCCGAGTGTGGGAGGACCATGGCTCTTATAACGGCTCAATGTCCTATTATCAGTAAAGAAGAGCGAAAGTTGTGTCACCTAAAAAGTATCAGGTTGCTGGCACAAAGCCATAATAATTAGCAGCCATTGTCTCCTAGGCCCAGCAGAATAAAGCAAGGCTGGGATTGTTACCTAAAAAGCAAATCTTCAAAAGCATGTAAATTCAGAGAAAAAGAGACCGAAAAGCTGAATTAAAGGAGGACGTGCAAGCTGCAATACATGTGGTTCTGGGATATGGAGATGGGAAGCACATGGAGCACTCTTTGACAGCTGAAGGGAAGCACATGGGGCACTCTTCCAATTCAGCAACATCTGGGACAAGCAGCATCCTTCACAGGAAAGGAGGAGGATAGCTGCTGCTGGGAATTCACCCTAGAGGCTTCCATAGTTAACCACAATCCCATTATTAAAGCACTCAGCAGTTATGGCTTCATTCTCACTAATGGGGCCACGAAGGATTGTAGCTTCTGATGAGAAAGTGGGCAGGGCAGCCCTCTGCAGAGCTGCAACTGGGAAGAGAAAGTGCTTTGCAGATGTTGAGCAAAGGTTGCTACAGCCAAGAGCTTCTTCACCCAAGAACACTGGAGCACATCCTGCAGCAATGGTCCTTGTCAGAGAAAGCCTATGCCAGCACTGCTGGGAATTTGCTACACCCCGCAGTGAGGAATGGTTATTCTTAGGCAAGACTCCCCGCTACCAGATGCCGGTGACTCATCCCAAGAGCAGCCAGAGCTTTTCTTCAGATGAACATTTTCCAATCTATTTTTCAAGGTGATTATCCAAGGCATGTCTACTGAGAAGGACCTCCTGGGTTCTGGGCTTTGCTTCCTCATGCAATAACTGGTAGTCATAATTGCCATATTAAGCAATAATGTTTAAAAAGATGCCTGACATGATAATTTCTATATGGGACATAAAGGGAGTAGTCTAAGACTTACCTAAGAAGAATGGATCAAGAAAGCAGGACAAATTGAGAGAGAAAAAAGAGATTTGGAGACAAAACTACAAAATTAAATTGAATGGAACAAGCAAACCAAAGCCAATAAATGAGCATAACAAGGAGAAAACTGGGCAAAGTAAAGTGGACATGTTATGCAACAGTATTAAGTTTAACTGAAGTGAATCATAGTTATTCACAAAGAATTGCAGAGGAGAGGGTTAGGGTTAGGGTTAGGCTAATGATGCATTGAACTGATGGCTGAAATGAGATCTGAACTATGATAGTTCTGTTATATGCGTTATTATGATAAAGTCCCCTTCAACTCAGGCTCAGATCCTGGTGATTACATAGATGCATCCATGCAATTTTCTTGGCCACAGGACTGAAGAATTTGATTCCTTTCTGGCTGTGTGGTCTTCCTGCTGCCCATAGCCTTATTCGTGTTCATTTTAAAAAGATATTGTCTTCAACAACATGGCAACTTCGCCTGCAACACAACAATATCCCCAGTGAAGCATGACTACAAGGACTACAACTGAGGGCCTCAGTTAATTTGATTTCATGCAAATTTACACTTCATTTGATTTACACAAATGAAGAAGTTGATGGAAGAACTCCAATCCCAACAGCCCAGGGAAGCATGACCCTTGCCTTTCCTGTTACTGGATGTTACCTCATCTTATCTTTCCTGCAACCTGGAGTAAGCAGGTGATTACTGTAGTCGGTTAGGCAGCATTAGAGTTGCTTTGTGCTTAGAAAGAGAAGTCCGCAGGGCCTTGATAAGGTCTATCACATTTGGCTGCAAAAGTTATACACAGCTTCTAAATGGCAGCAAGTGGTTTCAGCTTTCAGTATTTGTTTGGTGCCATCTTGTGGTCATCTGGATTTCTGCTACCCAGATAAGATTGCAAGAGCTTTTTTACCCCCATGACTACTATACAGTCACTCTCTCCCAACCATAGGAAGCAGGCCACGGCAAACCACTTCCAAAATTCTGCTAAGAAAACTGCAAGGACTTGTCCAGGCAATCACTAGGAACAAACAGTGACTCAAAGAAAGTGAAGCAGACAGACAGTGTATGTGTGTTTTGTTTTTGTAGCTGAAATTTTGTTTAGCCAAAATCTAATATTCCCATTAGTCACACAGCACCTTTCAAAGTAATTCAGCCAGTATACTTATGCCAGTATAGCAGCCGCAAGACAAATGTAATCATGACTAGAGGAAAAATGGCTTGTATTTTATTTCTCCCTAAGTTTGTTTGCCTTTTCTTCCTCTTTAAAACAGTGTTGCTATTTCCTTAGATTAGAAATTCAGCTGTAAAATATTTTTAGAGAGCCAGTTGAGTGTAATGGTAAAGGCATTAGGTAGAAGCTGGGAGACTGTGAGTTGTAGGCCTGCCTTAGGCACAAAGCCAACTGGGTGATCTTGAACCAATAGCCCTAGGAAAGAAGCAATGGCAAACCACTTCCAAAATCTTGCCATGAAAAAATGCAGGGACTTATCCATGAAATCGCCAGAAGTCAACACTGAAACCCCAAACCAAACCAAACCAAATCTTACTTGTCCTTTAAAGAACAGCCCAGATGTTTCTGCCATGTATGAGAGATATTTGTCCCTCCAGCTGCTTTACAAGATATATTCTTTGCTGCTACCTACAATCCTTGGCTGAATTCTGAGCAATGTCCCAGTGAGAAATTGTTGCTAGGGACTTCCTGTCCTGTTTGTTCTCATGCTGTGCTTTACCCAGATCCATGTTTGCTAGACTTCCTTCCTGTAATCCACACTGACTTGTAGGAACTAGAACAAGAGGAAACAGAAAGCACTGAGGTTTCCAGCCTTTGCTTCTTTACCTACACTCCCCAGTTGAGTAACTAGCTTGACTATGTCCAAAGAATTAAGGCCTGCCTTTCTGTTCTACAGTGGAAGAAGACACCTGTCCAATCTCTTGCTTCATTACTGCCTGCCAATGGGCAACAGGTTTGGTAGGTTTGTTACTGGCTAATGCTTTCTGCTCTATCTCATCCCTCCTGCAAGGCTCTAGGTGTTACCTCTTTTCTCCTTAATACCATACTATGCCCTATAAAGACTGTTTTATTTTCCTATATACCAGATTTAGAGGGAGACAGATCTGTGTTAGGGTTCTACCAAACTTTGTATGGACACACACATTTTGGACTGCTTAAGGGTTGCACATGTTAGGAAATGCTTTCTAAAGTGCTTTCCTTAATCTGAGCAACTTTTTGAGCTGTTAGGTAATAATCTTCACCAAAGTGCTGCAAAGAATTTTCATAACTCTCCCCTCTTCATAACTCTGAGGGTTTCATAATCTCTTACTCCAGGCAACCTTTTGTGGAAATGGAGCCTCCATCTAGCTTCTTATGGCTTCTTCATAAAACCAAGGTTCCTTACCTTTCAGTAGAACGACTCACATCTCCTGTTCAGATGTGCTGTAGGACAACGCAGATAGAGACATGTTACCAGTGTAACTGCCCAAGAAATCTAAATTTTCATAATGACAAATATTTTCTTATCTATTTTATCAAATTCAAGTAAAACATTGTTAGACAACATCTAAAACAGCCAATGAATTGGATTCTGAGACAGCAGTTTTGCCCCTCATTGTTCAACAGATTACTACAATCTGAACTGAAAGAAAAAATATCCAAACAAGCTTTGTCAAATATTATTTGAGGGATACTGTAGTAATGACATGATGTTGCTATGATTGAGTAGCTCACAGCAGACCCGTAATGACTGGGTTCACATACAGCATGGTTTGTCTAACTATAGTTTCTTAAGTAAAATCCAACTGGTTAGACTCCTGTAACATACAAAGCAAACTCCAATAAACCACATGATGCCATAGAGTGCAGTATTGCGTGTGCATGGGAAAAGCAGAAGGGCAAGCAGGCCAGGAAAACCTCTGCCTCGGATCATGGAAGCTGAAAGCCGGGAGGCAATTTCCACCATTTTAAAACGAAAACTGCTGTAGACCTACAAAATCTTACAAATTTGTGTGATGTTATTTCATTCTCTTAGTCCCCCAACCAAATTCCCTCCAAATATTATGGCCATTGGCCCCATACCTCCTAAAAGGCACAGAGGTTTGCCAAATTGTCCCACTTTATTGGCCCTCAAACCGAGTTGCAGAGCTGCTGAAACATGAAGAAGTGCAAATATTGCTGAGCACACTGGGTTGTATCCCAAAAATTGTAAGCCGCTGAGTCTTCGGAGAAGGGCGGCATATAAATGTAATTAAAAAAAAAATACAGGTAGTCCACAGCTTACAACAGTTCATTTAGTGACTGTTCAAAGTTACAGCCCTGAAAAAGTGACTTATGACCAGTTTTCACACTAATGACCATTGTGGCATTCCCATGGTCCTGGGATCAAAATTCAAACCCTTGGCAATTGTCTCATATTTATGACAGGTTGCTGTGTCCCGGGTCACATGATCCCCTTTTGCAACCTTCTGACAATGGGAAAGCCAGACTCACTTAACAGTTTGACTAATTTAACAACTACAGGGATTCACTTAACAACTGTGTCAAGAAAGGTTATTAAATGGGGCAAACTCACTTAACCAATGTTTCACTTAGCCACAGAATTTTGGGCTCAATTGTGGTCGTAAGACGAGGGCTACCTGTAGGTTACTGTTTAATGGGCATTCCCTTAGCCTCTCTCTTTAAGGAGGTGTCCCTCGCTCTCTTTCTCTCTCTCTCTCTCTCTCTCTCTCTCACACACACACACACACACACAGGCGGAGAATTCAAAGTTTCGTGGGAAAGATTCCCCTTCCCAACCCGTGTAACTAAAGAGAATTAAAAGGTTCACACAGACCCGCGCCCCATCTCGGACCACCCACTACTTTTCCGAAGGTGGGCGCGGGTCGCAGCGGCGAATGAAGGAGAAAACTTTTCCTGCAGAGTGTGGCGGACGCGGTGCGCGAAGAAGTCCGACCCTGAGGAAGAAAGCCTTCTTTGGAAGGCGGCCGCATCGTCTGAGGAGGAGGAGGGAAGTTCAGAGCGCCCCTAGTGCTGGCGGAGGGCATGCCCCTCGTGTCCGGAGGCAGAGCCAGAAAGGGTGAGGCGAAGTCGAGCGCCGCGAAGCCCGCTCCGGTCCCTCTGAGGCTGGGGAACCCCGACGGAGGCGGTCGCCTTTCGACAGAGGCTGCAAGGGAACAATGCGCTGGGAGCCAAAGGGGAATCAGGCTCTCAGGAGCTCGATCAACTCTTCATCCAGTTTCGTTGGGACGAGGAGAGGGAACCGGGGCTTGGAGGAAAGGAAGGGAGCAGCCCCAGGTATGTTCGGTGTCAAAGGCTGGGGCTTCCGCGTAGGTGCTGCTAAACGGATCCTTTGGGAGCCTCCAATTAGTTGCGATGGCAAAAAGGCTTATTGGGAGAAGCGGGCGGTCTTAGATCTCCGGCCAGTAACACTCCTCCGCGGTGCGCTCAGGCTGGTCGAAGGATATTAATGGGCAGCATTTAGTGTTGGAGATGTTGAGATGCTTTCCGAGTGACTTGCTTGCTTTAGGGATGGAAGCACCCAGAAGAATCGGTGCCGTTCTGGGAGAGAAAACATGTGGTAGAAGGCAGGAGCTCGAATTGTTTGGGCTTTACTATTCCGTGGAAAAAGTACCCAGAAAGTCCTGGAAGGAAGCAAAACAGCTGCCCCTTTCTTGTAAGTATTATCGGGAACTGTTAATTTAAGAATCCCCAATGAAAAATTGTCATTCGGAAGCTCTTCCAATAGCGACGGGAGGCGTCTGTCCCCAAATACTCCTCACCTGTTGGAGTGACGTTTTAACCCAACCTCACTATTTTATTCCCAGTTCTGCCTTCCCAGAAGGCAGTTATTCCTGTCTTCTATCACATGTCCCTGTTCAAGTAGTGAATAGAGTGGGAAATACTCCCACCACCCTATAATAGTTTGTAAGTAGTTAGTTTAGAAATGGCAGTTCTACTTGGCTTAAACAGCTGTATTGTACTTAAGTCTCTGTAATCTCTAGCCAATAGGGCTTTTGAATGTGTAGGTGTGGGCTTTTATTAGCTGAAAAGCAAGACAGCCAAAGGACACAATTTGTACAAGGATATCATAAGAAGGGTATGGTGAACCTAATAAGTTATTTACTCCTGTACAACATTGGTGTGTGGGTGTATCCAATTAAAATTGATTGAGTAATAATATAAAATTTGATTGATTAGACTTGTAGATCTTTTTTCCCTCCTCAAGCTAGATGCTTATGTTGCTTTGATTAATATCCGTGCAAGTTGTGGCAAGAACTATTTTCTGAAAAATTCTTTCCTTCTAATGATGTAGAGGACTTTTGACTACCGGTGCTTCCCTGTATGATATTTAGCAATACATTAATGATTTCAAATCATTTCTGTTAACTTTTTTGTTAAATATTTTAACTGATGAATTTATCAATGAATTCAACATTGCAGTCCTTCAATTTTATAAGTTATTAATGCTCCATACCTACCACTAAAATAAAATTAAATAGCTTTCCACCTTCTGGATCATGAATTCACTCTCCCCAATATGGATTAAATCTGCTTTTCTCAAATCTCAGGAGCCCTAAATGGTTTGCCATGAGGGAAGCACAATTTGCTGTATCTGGGCAGCTCAAGAGCCTAATTCCAATTTCAAAAGAACTTTTATAGACAGAGTGAAAAATGATTGTCTTCAATGTGACTAGTGGGATAACTAGAAGATATTAAGAGGTGAATGTTACATTTTATCTTCCCAGATTCTGTTTTTGTTTCTATAGGGGCAGTGAAAAACATGGGAAGTTATAATTGTATCATCTGATTTTGAATATAGCTCCAGGTTACTATTGCTAGACAATAATTTTTTATGGAGCAATCCAGTTGCAGTACCTATGATAAGT